>VUQK01039360.1:0-12769 GCA_015106715.1 Bujurquina vittata
TACTTAAGAGTAGAATGGGAGGCAGAGCCTTCAGCTTTCAGGCCCCTCTTCTGTGGAACCAGCTTCCAGCTTTGATTCGAGAGACAGACACCCTCTCTATTTTTAAGATTAGGCTTAAAACCTTCCTTTTTGATAGAGCTTATAGTTAGGGCTGGATCAGGTGATCCTGAACCATCCCTTAGTTATGCTGCTATAGCCCTAGGCTGCTGGGGGGGTTCCCGTGATGCACTGTTTCTTTTACTCATCATATTTTTACTGTTTATACTTTACTCTGTTTAATCATTCTCTTTGTCTCTTCCACAGCATGTTTTTTGTCCTCTCTCTCTCCCCTCAGCCCCAACCAGTCGCAGCAGATGACTGCCCCTCCCTGAGCCTGGTTCTGCTGGAGGTTTCTTCCTGTTAAAAGGGAGTTTTTCCTTCCCACCTTCGCCAAGTGCTTGCTCATAGGGGGTCGTATTGACTGTTGGGTTTTCTCTGCAGTATTGTAGTGTTTTTACCAGCAATACAAAGCGCCTTGAGGCGACTATTTGTTGTGAATTGGCGCTGTATAAATAAAATTGATTTGATTTGATTTGAAACTGTCAAAGTTCAGTTAATTCAATCTGAATTCAATTCTGTTTTGTTGACGTAGCACCAACAACAGGACCCTCGGGTACTTTACATTCTACAGCAATGACCTTTCAGCAGCACAGATAAAATCCACTGAGTCCCGTTAATCAAGCACCTGAGGTCAGATAGGAAAAAAACTCCCTTTTAACAGGAAGAAACATGGTGAAAGGCGGTCATCTGCCTCGACCAGTTGGGTGAGGGGAAAGTGTTGAATGAAAAGAAGAGCACAGAGACACAACAAGAAGCATAACAATAAAGCCTGGGCTGCTCAGAGGGGGCCAGTGGTACCTCCAGAGAGTATCTGCCTGCATGCTGATTGCATCATGAAAGGTCTCCCAGCAGCATGGCTCTATAATTACCTGATCAATCTCAAACTACAAACTTTATTAAAACGTTTGAAGTCTAATCTTAAAAATAGAGCGGGTGCCTACTGAAACCAAACTGTGAGCTGGGACATGGAGTTTAATAACTGAAGGCCTTTTGGAAGCAATGAGTAGGCCCACAATCCTAAAGCAAAGTGCAAAATATGTGTATGAGCTTGGTCATTAAGAGCAGGGTGACCAAATCCAAACAAGTTAACAGTGTTTGTTTTTGACACACACTGCTGATGGTAAGAGGTGATATGAAATTCTGTTAGCTCTAACTTTAAAAAAAAATAACTGTACAGGTTAGAAGTTTAGCATTGATCATGTGTTTCATAGAAATCCAGTTTTCCCAGCTCTGTCACCAATTAAGCGTAACATAGTAATCATATTTGTATAATTCTGTGTGATATTTCTCTTACATGTATCCATTATACAGTGCTGTGAAAAATTGGCCCCTAATCCTAACAACTGGTTGTGCCACCCTCGGCAACAAGAACTGTAAATGTCTCCGATAACTGGCAATGAGTCTTTCACATTGCTGTAGAGGAATTTTGGCCCACTCTTCTATTGTTTCATTTCAGCCACACTGGAGGATTTTCCAGCATGAATGGCCTGTTTAAGATCATGACAGAGCATCTCAATCATATTTAGGTCTGGACTTTGACTAGACCACTCCAAAACCTTAATTTAGTTTTTTGAGCCATTCAGAGGTGGACTTGCTTGTATCTTTTAGATCATTTTCCTGCTGCGTAGCCTGAGTGTGTTTGGCGCAAACTGATGACTGGACATTGTCATTCAGGATTTTCTGGGGGAGAGCAGAATTTATGGATCCATCAATTTGTCCAAGTTGTCCAGGTCCTGAAGCAGCAATGCCGCCCCAGACCATCACACTGCCACCATGTTTGACTGTTGTTATGATGTTCATTTTATAAAATACTGTGTTAGTTTTATGCCAGATGTAACGGGACTCAAACTTTGCAGACCTTTGTCTTGTCAGCCCAGAATATTTTTCCGGAAGTCTTGGAGATCATCAAGGTATTTTTTTGACAAATGTGTGACGAGCCATTGTGTTAGCAGTGGTTTCCTCCTTGGAACTCTCCCATGAATGCCATTTTTGCCCAGACTCTTTCTTATTGTTGAATCATGAACACTGATCTTGACTGAGGCAAATGAGGCCTGCAGTTCTTTAGAAGTTTTTCTGTGTTCTTTTGTGACCTCGTGGATGAGTCATCGATGTGCTCTTGGAGTAATTTTGGTAGGTTGACCACTCCTGGGAATGTTCACCACTGTTCCAAGTTTTCTCAATTTTTGGATAATGGCTTTCACCATGGTTCACTGAATCCCAAAGCCTTAGAAGTGGCTTTGTAACCATTTCCTGACTATTGGATGCCAATAACTATGTTTCTCAGCTGTTTCTTTAGATGTTGGCATGATGTGTTGTTTTGTTGAGATCTTTTAGCCTACTTCCCTTTGTTTGTCAGACAGGGATTTAAGGGATTTCTTGATTCAACAAGACTGTCAGTAACCAGGCCTGAGTGTTTAGGGCAATTACTTTTTAACATAACAGGTAGGTTTGGATAGTTTATTTTCCTCTTAGTAAATGAAATATTAATTTTAAAAAAATTATTTTGTATTTACTCTGGTTGTCTTTGTCTAATATTATAATGTGTTTGACAATCTGAAACATGTGTGACAAATACACAAAAAAAATCAGGAAGGGATAAATACTTTTCTTTGTGGCACTGTACATCTATTCAACTGTTATTTCAGCTGCTGTTCAGCTGATTTGGAAGAATATCTCATGAGATTAAATGTTTTGCAGTCCCACATAAGCCACCTGGTCATTATAGCAGAGGTGGCACAAGTACAGACATTCTGTACTTAAGTATAAGTACAAATACTTGTATTAAAAAATACTGATTCAACTTCACACAAAAATGAGTATACTCAAGGGTTAAAGTGGCATTCAGAAGCTGGGGGGACCCTAAGATTAGCTGCCGAGGCTCTGAATGAGAAGAAGAATCACAACCTTCTATTATGAGCGCCAGTAAATTTTCTTGGTGTACAGGCTGTGATCAGTACAGATATTTGTGTAAAAACGTAGGGAGTAAAAGTAAAAAGCTGTCAGAAAAATAAATAAATAAAAGTACAGATACCTGAAAAGTCTACTTAAGAACAGTAACGAAGTATTTATACTTTGTTACTTCCCCTCCTCTGCATTATAATGGGGAGAAGGACTGGAACTTCCACTCCATCTATGTCTCCATGTTTTCTTTAACTGCAGAAGAAACCAAAAGTCTGGTGCATCTGCATGAATTGTCGCGCGTGGCTTTCCGTAGCGCCACGCAGAGTGGGTGGGGAAGTGCAACGCAAAGGCAAAGAGGTCAAGAGGAGGGGAGGAGAAAACCACGTGTGATCAGCACCACGTACAGTTCTGTCCTTCTCCTGTACACTTGTTTTTGTAAGCTTGTACCCCTCGTATGTAGCCAGCTAGCCCGAGTCATCCAGTGAGGAAGCTGCATTTTGTTTTTTTGGTGTGTGTTTCGTTTACAGATACACACAAATAAATATTCCAGGCAAGCTGCTAAGGGATTTCTGTCACACCGACACACTGACCGCCGACCATGGTGAGCAAGACAGATGACATCCCGGCGTCAGTGCCTAACTGTAACCCGACTAATCCTACGGATGGAGCCCAGGACGGCAAAGGAGCCAGCAAGGCACCTCAGAAGGACACCTGCGGCTGTGGTGAGCCCGCTGCAGACACGACACGTAGTGACGGCAATTCTGATCATGCATACAGAATCAACATACAGCCAGCATGTCTGAATGTTTGCTTGGCGTTGCAGCCGTGCAGCATGCACCAAATGTGGTGACATTCACCTCAGACCCAGTGTAGTGCTGCTGCCGCCACCGCTTTATCTCCACCTCCTCTTCCCAACCTTCTTTGCAAGTTTGGAGGGTCCACCTTACACTGCTAACAAACTGTCTGGTGTTAATGCTTTTTGCTCGACTGGAACCACCGATATAGTACAACGGGTCGGACTTTAACCTGACGTTGCAAGCCACTCAGGCTAACCCAAACAAAGTAGCCGGTAATGCTAGCATTAACTTTAGCGTCTCCCATTCAAAGTGTAGCTAGTTAGCTCCCAGGCTAGTAGCTAACTAGCACGCAGGCGTTCATATTCCTGTCAGGGCTGTCTCGTGCCTGAAAGCCAAGCGTGGCCGCGGGGAGCTATGGGTTTCGGGTTAAGCGCGGAGCTGATGTCTAGCTCCTATTTGCTCAGCGGACATAAAGCAGCAGCTGCTGTAGCTCTGACGCACATGTTCGGTAACTGAAGGTCACCTTCAGTGGAGCTTAACACTGCCCGCATGAATACGGGGGGGTCGCATACTTGGGTTCGTTTTTACTGGGCGGGGGGTTAAGTATTGGACAACTTGTGTGGCAGACGTGTTATTCGTTATCGAGCTATGAAAAGTGCGGTGAGCTGGTCGGTGGTAGTCCTTTAACCGGTCTCCCTCACCACCACCTCCTCCTCCTCCTCCTCCTCCTCCTCCTCCTCCTCCTCCTCAACCTCCCCTTGCTGGGCCTGATTAAATCGAACGTTCCTCCTCGACCGGGAAGCGGAAGCTGGTTGTAGTAGATAAGTCATGATGGTGGCGTATGCACGCTGAGGGGAAGGTTACTCTAATAATACGCGAGCAGTCGTGCAAGCTGGTGAGTAAGAAGTTAGGGAAAGGTTGTTTGGGAGACTCAAACAACCAGCGGCAGAGGGCGGAGGGCGGCCGGATTGATACGGTGGCTGTCAGCCGGTGAAGTTTGACTTCCAGAGCGCTGAAGTTCACTGCAGTGTCCGGCTCGTCACATGCCGGACCTTGACATGTATCTTTTCAGCGTGTCTGGCTTCTCCAGCTGTCAGGATTGAACTTTTGATTCTTTGTTAATGAAGAGCTGGGCTTTTTGTATGCGTCGCTCATACAATCCCACAAGGAGCTGCATTTCAGACACAATAAATGAAACCATAGTTTTGGGTGACCAGGAGGGACAAGATTACGATGAAGTATCATCAGAGGGACAGCTCAGACTGGGCAGTTTGAAGTTAGAGAGGTAAGGCCAAGAGCGTAGGAGTGAGTTTACTATTGGGGGGAACACATATCGGAAACCTGACAGATCCATAAATACCGTGTAAATTTTGGGTAGGATGAATGCACCGGTCTCCAATATTTGGGGGAGGGGGGGGTGAGCTTATCACCCCCGGTTCCTACGCCTATAAGTAAGGCTAAGATGGTTTGGCCATGTGCAGAGCAGGAATAGTTGTTATACTGGACAAAAGATGAAAAAAGTTGATGGAGCTGGGGGGCAGGAAGACCACAGAGGAGTTCTCTTAAGCTTATCATTTTTCCCTTTTCATGTTAACGTGTTAATAGGTTTGTAGATATCTTTGAAAGTCCACATCTGCTTCAGCCCCCAGTGACTATCTTTTAGCACTTCAAAGACTTGTGATGAGTATTTTTATGACACTTTGAAGCCCAAAGAACCAAGAAACAATAATAAAAGTAATCGGTTTGGATATGGTGGCTGGATTGAAGTGTTTCAGTGAGTTGTAGTGACAGGACATACTAGCAGCACATGGCCGAGCAGACAGATCGAGGTGAGGGTCACTCTCAGTGGTTTTAAGGAGCTTAATGGTCCTGTGGGTGGAAGAGTGGCCTTGTTAATCCCAGCAATCACTAACACCCTGGCTCTTTTGCTCATCTTGCTCAGTGGCTTCCTCACCGCTGCTTTTTTTTCCCTGTATTTGTTGCCTTAGTAGTTTGTGGCTTTGTAACAAAGCAGAGTTAAAGTACGATATTTGTTTTCAACCACTTATTATACCAGTTGATTTGAACATTTTTGAGGTGTCTAGACATAAAACTATGGTGAGTTTAATTGAAATGCGGCAGTTAATTGAGAAATGGCAGAAATGCATCATTTTATGCAAAATAATTTTTGATTTCAGTGATCATGTCATGACTTTTTGGATGACATTTTAGATCCAGATCTCCTCCCAAGTCTGCACCAGAGCTCTAGAAGTCCTCTTAAACATCTGGATGTTTGTTTTTTCCTATAAAGTTGCAACCCACTGTTTTTGCTTTAAAGCAAATCAATCACCAGTGTACTTTAAAGATGTAATCTTTAAAAATAGTTTTTCTTAATCAGCATTAAAAGCCCAGAGATGAAATGAAAACAGGATAGAGAATCTCTCAGGCCTTTAGTTTTCATGCTTTGTGTGTCTGTCCACCAGAGGAATGCCACCTTGTGGTGCAGCAAACCTGATTACAGAGGGGCCTTGTGTGCTGGTGCTGTTTTCGGGGTTGTCTGGCTGGTTAATGTTACCATGGTCACCATGTCAAGGGCTGCAGAGTAGCTAGATGATGCTTGGATGGCTTTATTGTTTATCAGGAGAAGTAGGATAATGGAGTAACATAAGATGGTGTAGTTTATTAACTTCACTTGAATCTGTGGTTGCTTTCGTATTTGAATATGTCTGTTTTTAATCTGATATGTGTCCTTGTTCTTGATTCCTCACCTTGACCTTGTGGAGGATTTATGCCTCGTGCCTGTCCAAACCTTTATGCCACTGCATCATGATTTTACTTAAAAGAGCCTCAGATGCATGTTTTTGTTTTTCAATTGCTGCTTTTCATTATTTTCCCCCAATGTGAGTGGTTTAATTTTGCCACTGAAACAGAGCTAGTCTTACTTAGCTAGTAAAAAAAGTTAAATGCCTAAAATAGATAAGAGATTTTGTCATACTTATTAAATAAAGCAGTCATGTGGCAAACTTTCTGAGACGCAGCCACATCCGTGGAAACTAGATCCACTTCACAAGGTCCTTTGCCACATTGCCACATGTATCTGTACACACATAACCAGGAAATGCATCTCATTTCTGCTTTAAAAAAAAAAGAAGCAGCATCCAGTATCTCCTATTTGCTGTTAAACTGTTGCTTCTTCATGCCCTTCTTTTTTTTCTTTGCCTCATTACCCACTTTCTAATGAACTTTATTACTCAACTGTTGGAAAAATGGGTCAGTTTTGCAATGCTTAGTGTGCTCATCAGTCTTATCACTTCGAGTGCTTTGTACTGTTAGGTTTCTGCAATGAGTGCTGATATTACCACACTAAATCTACCCGGTCACACACTAAATCTGTTTTTTGTTCCCTATAAATTAGCCAGAGTCTATAAGGAATGATCAGCTGTCATTGTCAGTAGGTCTATGCTTGGTTAATCAACCATCAGAAAATCTGTAAAATGCCTCTTTTCCCAGTCTCAGCTTCAGGAGCCAGAGATGACCTCTTCAAATGACTTGTTCTGCATACCCAAGCATTCAGTGCCGGAATGCATTTGATTAAAAATGACATCGCATTAAAAAACAACAGCAAATCATCACATTCATATTAATATTGTTTGCTGATTGGCTGAATGCTATGAATGTGTTATTTCTCTCCTGTCTGATCTGTAATGTATCAGAAGTGAGTCATCGCCAAGCTGCTTGTGTGAGCCAAAAAGAGCTCAAATCTGAAATGAAATGTTTTTTGTACTGATCCCTCCATTCTTTCCAACATTGTTGGCCTGCACGCTCGCTCTGAAGCCGTTGTGTTTGTTATTCAGAGCGTGGCCTGTCGCTCCTCTCTCCTTCACGTCTTCTCTCTCTCCTCCACCATCTCGCTGCATTCATTCCCCACTCGGGGTCGCGGTCCAGGAGCAGTTATGGAGCCCCTCCCCTCTCTCTGGCCCATTCTCTCCAAGTAACCCTGACACTGCGTTACCCTTGACAGTCAGCAAGGACACGCTGGCTGGTTGCAGTTGTGTATCAGTTGCCTGATACACTTGTAGTAGGCCCCTGCTCCTCTGAATTGATGCAACTCATTATTATTTGTGTCTTTTTTCTCTCACCTTAACTGTTAATCAAGAAAATAATATCCATCTGTAGTCTGTATAATGGGAGAAGGTGTCTGGCTTTGGCTCAGACTTCACAGCTGGTCTATTTTAGAGACAAATATGTCATTTTGATGGCTCTTATTTCTATAAAAAAAGGTAAAGTAACTGCTGGATTATTTGCCACAGTGTAATCAGAAGCAAATATTCATGTAAGTGACCCATAAGTCTTTGTTGTGAATGCTGAAACCCTTTTTAGTCAGTTCTTCAGGCTAAAATTCCTTCGGTGTTGCAACAGTGTTGGGTTCAGCAGGTCGCTGTTTGGAACCGAGCACTTTCTTTCCAGAAAAACTAGTTACTTGTTGAATTTCAGATACAGTCATTTGTGACTTGTTTGCATTTTTTGTTTTGTTTTGTTTTTTTGTTTTGTTTTTTTAGTCACAGCTTTTTGGGAGAGTTTGTGCTCCTCACAAGTACGTTTGACGATTGATTAAAAGATTGATCTTGGTGTTTAGGAGAGCCCTCATGCTAATTCTCTAGCCTTTGTTAACTTTAGGAAAGTAACACCACAGCAGTGTCATGGTATAGCTGAGCTTTGTTGGCTCAGTTCAAGCACAAATAAATATTTTATAAGGATATTGGTAAGATCATCTGGACCTAGAGGTTTGTGTTCCTTATTCATGGCCTGGCTGAATAGCTGCCTGGCTGCTTATGTGGAAGAAAAGTGAGTTGTTGTTGTCAGCTTTGCTGACTGACTGAAAGTGCTGCTCCGCTGATGGCACGTTGTTAAAGGGGTGACATGTATAATAAAGCCGGCACCAAACACACATACACAACCTGCAAATAGCCTCAAGATGTTTTCCCACATATATTAACGGCACATTTACACCCTCCCTTACATATCAGGAAATGCTGAACATATTGGTGCAGTGGACAAAAGGGCCTCCACAGTGTAGTTGTTAACACATTTGCTTTTCAATCAAAAAGTTGCTTGTTTTTATTATTTATTTATGGGTGAAGAAAGGGCAAATACATGTGACTTTGTTTCCTTTGAATACAACATCTGATTGCAAAGTGTCCAGTTCACTCAGTGTGCACATAGAATTACTGTGAATGCATTCACAGTATTGTTGTTGTACATTTTTAGGCCGTTAATAACTTCAGCTACGCTTATGCTACAGAAACCATTCTGGTATCAAAACGTTCGGCTTCTTCAGGACATTTATGATATTACTTTTCTGGTTCATAACTTTTTTGGTTTTTGAACTATTCAGCTTTTTAATAATTTTTGCCCCATTGAAAATGAATGGGGAATTCAAATCTTCCTGAAATTCATTCAGATTTGAGCTTAAATAACTTCAGCATACTTTCAGCTAGAGACACCATTCAAGCTTTAAAATGAAGCCATGATTTTTGGCTATTCAGATATCATTCTGTTTGAGGTTTGGAATGCACACTCCAGAAAATCTGAAAATGTCAAACTGTCACTGTTCATAAACCATAAAAGATATCAACAGAGTGGAGGGCTTCAAATTTTTCAGCTAAAAAATGTCTCTAACTTGCCGCTGTGTCCACAGCATTCACTTTCCAGCCATAATTTTACCATCAAATCATAGAGCCGGTTCTCTACTTTCAAACAATGTGTCTTTCAACTCTTGACAAATGTAAACTTTTCAAACTGTAACGGTTTAAGCAGAGACAGTACCCTTCTCCTCCTCCATTCGCCTCTATAGTAATTTTCAAGAGATGATTTTCTCAGAACCCAAAACGAGCCCCTTTTTGATACTGCTCCCTTGACCTCATTTCTGAACACAGGAAAATAATTACACCACTGTTTAGAGCCGGTGCTTGTGACGCTCACAGTTCAAAAATTATTTTGATAGGAGCTACGGTTTTTGATTTAGAAGCATTTGTTCAACAGGTGCTCCGAGGCAAATTCAACAGGGCTCTGCCACAGAGTGCCTGAATTTTCAGTTGACAGATTAAAGCGTGTAGGGGCATTCTGATTGGCTGATGATACTTCAAAGTGATTGGTGAAGCATGTAAGTGGTTCAAAGCATTTTTTGGCATTTCAGCATTTCTTGGCATTTCAGCTCCGGTCTTTCAGCTACAAGCATTGACAGTAGCATTTGCAGTTGAATGCAGTAATTAAGAGTGTTATTTCAAGTTTGAATAAAGTACTTTGAATAGTTCACCAAATTATTATCAAATTTTTGTGTCTTGCGGCTTTAAACAAGGCTCGATCTCTTTGCTGCTTCCACTTCAGGGCACAGTGCAGATACAGCCATGGTAAATGGTGATGGGGCTCATGAGCACACGGAGGAGGCGGATTCAAAGCAGGATGGGAACGGTGAGGTGGACGGAGGGGAGGAGTCTAACGAACAGGAAGTGATTGTGATCCAGGACACAGGCTTCACTGTAAAGATCCAGGCTCCAGGAACAGAGCCATTTGACCTGCAGGTGAGGATTAGCCACAGTTCATTAAGTAGACAGGAGACTTTTAAATGATGTAGCTCATTAAGTAAATTATTTGTGGTAAAATGGTGTGTAACCTGAGCTAAAGGTTTCTGCCCTTAAATCACTGCAGTGTTTTGGTCTCTTGCCAGCTTTCAAGTAGACAATATGTGTCAAAGCAGAAATATTTCTGCACCTCTACATTTGTCTCACTTCATATCTTTCATGTCCTCCCAAACATCAGGTCTCCCCTCAGGAAATGGTGCAGGAAATCCATCAGGTGTTGATGGACCGCGAGGACACCTGCCACCGCACCTGCTTCTCTCTGCAGCTGGACGGAAATGTGCTGGACAACTTTGCCGAGCTCAAGTCAATCGAGGGTCTGCAGGAGGGGT
This sequence comes from Bujurquina vittata, assembly GCA_015106715.1. Classification (NCBI taxonomy): domain Eukaryota; kingdom Metazoa; phylum Chordata; class Actinopteri; order Cichliformes; family Cichlidae; genus Bujurquina; species Bujurquina vittata. Next base: position 10,747 of record VUQK01039360.1, read on the forward strand.
CGGTGCTCAAAGTGGTGGAAGGTGAGATGTTGAAGCACGTAGGTTTGTAATGGTAAAGACATGAATCAGCAATTGTATTCTCTGATAACTTGAGTAGTGTTCAAAAAGAATATACATGAAGCTGCACACTGTAACCTTCTGTGCCAGACAGAGCACCTACTGTTACTTTTTATCTCATCCTTGAGACATGACAGTGACTCACCAGTTAATGTGAAAGCAAATGTATCATAATGAAGTCAGACAGCACTGGCAGGTGCAGCCTGATGAACCTGACCAGCCTTATATTATGCAAATGTGGTGTTTGTCATCATTATGTTTCAGCATTACACAGATGGATCTGTTACGGGTTAGAGTTGTGTAATGGATTATGTGCTTCTAAAATCGCTACTCATATTAGGTTCTAATCAAACATCCAGCCAGCCGAGAGAGAGAATTTCTGCAGTATGTTCTGGGTCTGCCCTGGGGCCGCCTCCTACACCTTCACCTAGGAGGTGCCCAAGAGGCATCCTAGTCAGTTGCCCAAACCACCTCAGCTGGCTCCTTACAATGAACTTTTCAATGTCCAGCATAATCAAGCAATAATGTTACGGTGTGAACTAAATTATCTGCATACTGTATTTTTATTTAAAAAATTTTTAAAGCATCAGAGTTGCTTCTTCATGCAAGCTTTCAGTACAATTATGTGACCTCATTTTATGCCAGTGTAGGAACAAAAATGTTTCATTGGTCTCCAACATTACATTTTTTTAAATTCATTAATTTATTTTTTTACATACTGCTTTAAATTTTACCTTCACACTCTTGATCTTTTGTGCAAGGAATTCAAAATGTCTCCCAGCCGGAAATGACCATTGCTGCAAACATTGAATCCCTCCAAGCAGCTGTAATTACATTAACATAAAGCCAGCAGCCAAAGACCCAGAGTGATGGTCAAGCCAATGTTTGATTTTTCACAGATAACAAAAAGTCGAGATGAACGTGCTCATAGCAGCTTACTTAAAAGGAGAAATTAGATATTTAGTTTAAATTCAGCCTCAAAAGTCAAACTAACACGTCGGGCTGTCAGGTCAAGTGTTCCCTATCAGAGTGATGTCTTTATCTGAATCTAAGGAATATGTCTCAAAGTGTCTTATCTATGATAGACTGGCTGACATGCTTTTTAAAACTTAAACTGTTTGTGCTTTTTTTTTGGGTCCCCAGAGCCCTACACAGTGCGTGAAGCTCGAATCCATGTGCGTCACATCAGAGACCTGCTGAAAAGTCTGGACCCCTCTGACGCTTACAATGGAGTGGATTGCAACTCTCTCTCTTTCCTAAGCATCTTCACTGATGGAGACCTTGGCGGTATGACACTTAGGGTTGACTTTAGTTTGTTTGAATAGTGGGATTCCTGCTTACCAGGCTTGTGGGGTTTAATTGAACTTTGACCATGTTTGAGCCCAAGCACCCCAGGAAGGGATCACAGGGGTTACAGTTGTACGAGTCAACCATGCGTAGTGTGAAAATTACCCCATAAGCTTGCTGGTTGTCAGACATCTGGGGAGCACAATGAAAAACGGTTGTTTACAGACTATTTGCATTGAGAGACAGATGCACCCTTTTCTTCTCTCGCTGATGGATTTTAAAACCTGTTTAGCTGTTTTAAACAGGTTTTAACCCCACCCCACCCCCCCAATTAATGACTTGGGGGGGTGGGGTAATGCTAATGCTAATTAGCAAGCTAATGCTAACTGCTAAATGCTGCTCCTGCTTGTTAATTAAGTGACGGAGCACACGTATGTAAGCAGAAAGCACCTCTGAAGCCAAGGCAGTAATCATAGTCTTTGTGTACATGTAGTTATATTTCTCGAGGTACGTGTTAGTTATGTACGTAGGACCGATGCAGAAATCTAAATCATTCCTTAATGATAGTGATCATTATTGCATATAATCCAGAAGAGTTACACTTATATAGCATGCATTTAACGAGAGTGCTTTTTCCTTCTACTAATGGGTTTGCAGAAATCGCGTAAAAAGCATACAC
>VUQK01039361.1:0-16171 GCA_015106715.1 Bujurquina vittata
TTCAAAAAGGAGTAGGAGGAAGCAAAAGAACAGGCGATGCGTAAATTCCGCGATTTCGAACATTAACGTGTTAAAATAATTCAGAAAACAGTTTCATAGAACAGTCATGTGGTCAAATGTATTTTCTCTTCTCATTGTTAGTATTTTACTTGTCATGATGACAGGGGAGGCACTGCCTCACCTGACCACGTCACTGGTGTGTGCACACACACCTGGGTGCACTGAAACTGTGTCTGTAAAATAAAGCATAGTTGTTAATTAGGTTTCTTTTAATTTTAGATGGCAGCTGTGGCCCAAAAGCTGCCAATAATATAAAATCCCTTTATCTGTCCCACAATAGGAAAAAATATTTGCCGTCTTCTCTCCCTATCTCTGTTTGTTGATTCAAGAATTGTTTGTGCGCGATCAGGTGCCAGTGTGGTGCTCTGCTTTTGAATATGAGGGAGTAAAGTGGCATGTGTGTGTGTTTGTCTTTGCTTTTGGTGACCTGAGAAAGTCAGCATTTAAACCCAGAGGGGCTCTCAGGCTTAAGAAGACAAGGATAATGTTTTCTGCACTGTTCTGAAGCCGGACCCTTCGGTTCTGAAGGCCCATAGGATGGAAGATGCCCTGATTTGCTTTATTGTATAACATCTCCGTACTGTACACACTGTTCTGTTATTCAGAGTCTTCAGTGTTGACAGTTGCTTTGGATGGTGAACTGGTTACAAAGATATTTCTGAAAGCAATAATCCTTGAAAAATTCCTCAAGAAGCCTTTTTAAAATTTTCTGATTTTGAGAAAACTGTAGAGAACGGTACTGATTTAATCCTCAGCCTGTAAATATCAGACACTCACTTTCTGTGTTTATATCCACGTCTTCAAGTCATTTCACTTTGGGCTGAGGCTCCATTTTATCACTTCCTGAATGATCAAAAATCAAACTTTTTTTTAAACATTTTGTCAAATTTAAATATTTAAAGCTTTAAAAAATGAAAGAAAATACAAACACACACATGTAACATGCAGTCATCAGCAGGTTATGGTTTAAACTCTATATTTCTAACAGATTCATTGGTTTTTTTAAGGTCTTTGTACTTTGTATTTTGTCTTTGCTGAGCTTTTTGTGTGTTTGTGATGTGAAAAAATTAATAAAATGATGACAAACTGCCAGTGAAGCAGTCAGACACGATATTTCATGAAGAAAATAAAAATCTGGAGTGAATATTAGAAAAAAATAAGCAGGGTGATGTTCAGATATATTTATTCCTCTTTTCAAATATAGTCAATAGGTACACACAACTGGTAAACATGATGCAGCTGTGTTTGTTGTGTGCCCCTTCTGTGCTCCTTTTACAACCTGCACAGGTGTGATTTGTAACATATGGAGCATGAAAATATCGAGCTACATTATTGAATCTATTTTTTTGTGTCTTGTTTCCAAAATGCCCGTTTGGTTTTTAAGGCTGGCGAGTTCAGGACTGCTGCAGGGCAGCCGAGGCTCACATTTCATATTGTACACCAGGAAGATGGAGTTCTAACAACCACACTCTCCCTGATGGAGGCTGGAGCCAAAGGTTTCTCGCAACTTTTGGAGTTTAGAGAGAACTTTATATCGACTCAGAAATAAACTGCACGTCTTACCTGAGTGTCCAACCCTAGAGTCAGCAATCAGTGCCCGATTAAATACCAGTCACCATTTTTCTAATAAAACCTTCCCCCAGTTCCACGGTGGGAAGCGTGCTTTCTGAAGTCTGCAGTTCTGGGAAGTGTTTAACAAACCTGGTGGCCAAGCCAGGTATTACAGCAGATTCTCACCTGCTGTTATGTTTTTATACGACTAAAAATAACCAATAAAATCTGCGTGAAAAACTGCCAGACATTACAGGCTTCATAAAAACCCCAAAACAAACAAAGAAAAAAGAATAAACAACAATTAGTGAATTCAGATGTCTTTTATATCACTGTCTTCAAATCTAAAAAAAAACTGTTCAGTTGTGAATCAAGCTTACAGCTTCTGCTGTTGATGGCTGTTTTTAGTTCTTTTGCTTTAGAAAACAACTTACATTTGTTATGATTAAACAGTGCAACTTAATAACTGCATCAATTTTCTCTTTAGAAAAATATTTTTTAAATTATCTTTTAAGGTGTTTGAAAACAAATCTTGTCAGCATGCTAACATTATTTTACTCTTCGTAGGTTTTTTGTAAATCAAAAAATTAAATGTATTAAAGTCAAATAAGAAAATCCAGCTTTACAAAGGACCATAAAAATTGCAGAATATCAACTGACACTGTTTTTGTTGTGTATGCTAACGTTCTTTTTTGGTATCTATGCTCGGCCCTACACACACTCATCACATCACAGACTCATCATTTCCCCTCATCAGTGGTTTCCGTAGGCAAAGTTTTCTCTCTTTGTGAAGCATCACGATGAAAACTTCCAACCACTCATTTGTTGGATTCCAAATGGAGTACAAGGTTTTGGATTCTGAAAACAATCAGTAAGTCAAATCAAAAAGGCAAACAGTTTTACTGTGAAGGAGCTAAAAGAAGTTTTATTAGTTACTGAAGGCTAATGTTGCTGATAAAATCTGCAATTAAAGCACAACAAAGACGGTGCTTCAGTTGGAAATGAGCCGTTTCTGACGGGCTTGTAGGAGGTGGTCATGGAGGCAAAATAATGAAAAGAAAAGCAACAAGAGAGCATTAAAGACCAGGACGCAGCCTCGCCAACACTGCACTTTCACTTTTAGGTTTATTTTAAACGGCCAAACTAAAATGTCTCCTCAGCTCTCTCCTCTTACTGGCACTGTTCAGCATCTGTAACTACGGTAACAAACTATCTCCACACTGCAGTGTACATGTGATCAAAGACTCACTAAAGAAACAGCTCAAAATATCTCCGGTGCATCTCAAACAAACAAAAAGATAAAATAACATTTAAACGAAGGCAACCTAAAACTCTTTGGTCCACTTTGTACTTTTACTGCCGAGCGAATCAAACAGGAAACAGAAGAACTGCGCTGACCGGCGCTCAAACCTGACCGAAGTCTCCTAAGGCAGACGTGTTCGAGGAGCTGCAGGGTTTGTGATTCTGCAGATTAAAAATGAGGGGGGGTGAAAATATTTGAACAACACAACGAAAGAGATGGAAGAAACAGAGCTGCATTCACACTGTGTGACATTAAAGTGTGTAGACTGACTACTCCCAGCTCAAAATAAGTTAAAGATATGATACTCAAGCAAATCAGGGTTTTTAAGCATTCTTATGGCAGTTTATTTAGTTTGTGAGATATATATCTTTTACATGTTGGTGTGCATCTAAGGAAATGTTTCCATATCTGTCCTGTAATAATCGTCACTTATTGCCCTCTGCTTGTTTCATGTTGCTTACTGATCGGAGCAGCTGTGACCTTTAACCTGCTTGTTCCATCACAATTTACAGGCAGCACACATCAGTGATCTGATTTAAGATTTTGTCATCCTATCAACAAATCTCATGTGCAGATCCACCTGAAAGCATCCTACTGACACACTGCGTACAGCTTGCTCCTCTAGGCCACACTCAACTTCCTGCTGCCACAAATACCTGCAAAAATGCACTTCTTTGGTCTGACTCATTGTTTTGGAAAAAGGGAAATAAGTGTGTTTTCGAGGTTTAAACTGACGACGTGCGAGGTGTTATAAAAGACTGACCTACTGTATAGAGCAGAAAGATTAATCGCAAATATGTCAGGCTGAAATAAACCATCATTCTCTGCTACACTGGAAGACGCTCATAGTCAACACAAAGTCAGTGTGTGCCTCAGTCCCTGTGAGGCTAAAGCTCAGACTTCATACTGCCTTAAACAATCTGCATTTCATGTGAATTTTTATGATGTCATAGAGAGGGGATACACAAATATGGTCACACAGCTCTGGCTGTGAGCCTTCCAGCTGCTCTTCAAGTCTGTTTGGGAGGAAGCAACCAATCAGAAATGAGATGCTTGAATGGGTGAGGTGCTACAGCAGTTTGTTTCAGACAGAGAATGATCTGAGGGACTGCATCACTACTAATAATGATTATAGTTCTGAATCACGCACAGCTGTTTGAATCAATTAACACACACATAGAGCTGGAAATGAGCGGGTATGGAAGTGGCATGAAGCGCCGTACTCACAGCTCACTCTACCATCACATATCCTTTCAGCCCTGCCATCCCGCCTCAACTTCACTTACACAAAGTGTTATTTCTGTCAAATCAAATTTACAAACTTTACATGAAATAAAACACTGAATCAATAATTCAGCTCTAATAGCTAATAGCTTTTAAACAAATCTGTCTTCAAGACAACACGGCCAACACAAAAACCAAAGCAAAGCAAACTAAGTGGAGCCTTTCCAAAAAAGCCACAGCAGCAAGCAGCCCTGCAGGGACACCCAGAGACAGGAAGTCAGAAAAAGAGCAACAGGTCCTATTAAGTTATCATTGAGGAAGAGATCAAGTCATAGTTCATTATTTTTTAGCTGCAATTGCTGATCTAAACACACACACACACACACAAACTGGTGCAGCTCTGCACAATGTGTTTACTCCTTTGATAATCTTCAGTTTCTGCATGTCAGTATAAGGAAGGTCTCGATGCAGCTTACATCTGTCTGATTTCATCTTCTAGAAGATTCCAGATGTTTTTATTGCAGCTTCAGAACTGAACACACCAGAAAATATGTTCAGAACCTAACTGTGCAGAGAGCTGGCGTCACATTTTGGTGGTTTTTGTCAAATTACAGAGACAGATTATTGCCTACTAGCCATGATGAAGTTGATGTTATTTGCAGTTATATTAGTGCGATGAATGAACTCCTGGTTACAAACTTTTAGCAGTCACCGAGCTCGTGCACCTCCACTGATGACATTTTGAAGAACTGAAGTACCAGGCTTGTTGACGCCCAGCAGTGGTGCTGCTGGGCGTCAACATGAGTTGCTTCTTTTCATGAGTTGCTTCTTTTCATTTTTCGCTTATGATGGCATTAGTCTGTGTTCCTACATTTTTTAATTTTTTTTTACATGTAATTTATGCAAAGATGTAATCTGCAGGATAAAAATACAGATGTGGAAACGTGCATCACAGAGCACGCTGATGTGAGATTGATGTGAGAAAAATTCACACACAGCATCAATTTGTGTCTGAGTTCTCATCAGCACCAACACACAGCTAGTGGCAACCATCCATCTGTATGCACACACACACACGCATACACGTCTTCTAGTGAGCTGACATAAATCAGGCCTGAGATGGTAAACATGAGCAGACTGTTCCATCATCAGACCAAAACCAAACGAGCAGCGAGAAAGCAAAAAGATCAGGAGAGGAAAACACAGGCGGCTGCGTGTTGACAGGTTCAGACAGACATGTTCTGTCTGAGTCCTTCTACAGAGAAAAAAAGGTTTTAAACCAGGTTCATGTTGTTACAGCAGGATGTGAGGTCAGCAGAGGGCGGGGTCTGAGGGAAAGTGGCATTAAAGAGGACCTCCCCAGCAGCTTTAAAATAAACACAGTCACCACCTGCTGTGTCCAGGCACTGAGTGTCTGCCCCATCACTCAGGATTTGGTCAGTTACATCGCTTCCTTCCAAATATCTGATTATTTCCTTTTATATCAAAATAAACCAGATCATCATTCCAAAAAACATTTCAAGGAAAATGGTTCAACAGTAGAGAAAAATGTCAGTGTAAATTTCCAAAATCTGTTTCTGATGACGGCAAGAGGAGGCTGAAGAATTCACATTCATGACCTGTGACGGAGGATAAGGAGGAGAAGCATGTTACAGAGCTGGAAAAAAACAGGAGATTCATGGGACAAAAATGGGGGGTAAGGGCCTTGTGGAGTTCACTGCTGATCCTCAGGTCCGTGCAGAAGGCTTTCTTCTGAGCACCAGGTAGACTGTTGCAGTTCTGTGTGGGCTGGCAACGCCTACTGTCCACATGAAGCGTCATCTCCTGTTACCTCTTCTCCTTCAACAGCAGACGGAAATTATGGAGCTGATATATGCTGGTGGACAACCTTCAACAACAAAGATAGAAGATCAAAGCATTAGTTGTCCTCTACTGTGCCCAGTAGGGACCCCTGGTTTTACAAAGTAGGATAGCCAGGCTTTGTTTGTGTGAGCGGTCTTGAATCTGAAAAACGGATATTTTTACTAACTTGTTAGCAGATTAGCACCAGACCTTAAATGTGTTTCCTGCATCACCCCTGAATTCATGTCAATTCCCATCATATTGTGACTCAGACAGTTTGCACTGCTGAGTAAGGCAGAAATGTATGTATCAACATATGGATGGGTGCTTTTCTCCTCTATGCTGTTTCTTCTTTCTGTTCTGCCCTTTTAAAACAACAATGGTACTGTAGCATAAGAGATCTTACAGCTTGAGAATCTCAGAACTGCTCTTCTTTCCATAAAGATATACTTGTCTTGATGGAAAGAAGAGCACAGTAAGGTTCTGGAGGCTTTTCTCACTGAGCTGTTCTTCTTCGTGGGTATGGCACCAGGTGGACTGCTGGCTCTGAGGCTCTAACCAAATAAAAGTCACCCACAAAGGACTGCCTCAGAGATTTGGGGAAGTTTAAGAATTTTAACACCTGAAGACACGTTAAATTAAACTATTTTACTTGGTTGTAATTTCAGACTTTTTAAATGGAACCCCATCATCAGTCAGCACTGAGTGTAACAACTCAAAGTTAGCTAACAGCACACCTTGACTACAGAAGGAAAGATATTCTGAAAGAAAGTGATTCTGGGCTTTAACAGCCAGAGGGGAATGTGATTGACAGACAAGATACAATTTTCATTTTTACAACACAAAGGGTTTCAACAATGAGGGAAGGCAGCCTTGCAGACAGTCTTTAGAGGCCTTTTGTCTCCCTGATTCAGCCAAAGCTGCCACAAGGCTAAATAATGTTTAGAGCTGTTAATGACATGTTTGCCTCCTCAAACATCTTTCTGAGTGATTTATTTTCAAAGAGAAACTGGCATTTTTCCAGTATATAAACAACACACCAATGTCTTACTGGAAGGGAATAAAGGCATGAAAACAGAAAAAACAAACCCAAAAATAGGGCCCGTTTCCACTCGAGTGCTCACAAGCTGCCATATACACAGCGCCTCTGCTAGCATGGCTATAATTTGTGGCTTTTTGTTCTTTCATTTCCTTTTTATCTTTATTTTTTTTACCCATCAGCTCTCTCTCTCTCAGTAACATACCTGCCAAACCCGTTTATTAAGGCCACGATCTCCTGTCGAGTGAGCTGGAAGCCTTTAGATGGGCTGTGCTCAGGGAGGTTCTTGATTTCCTTCTCAGAGAAGAGGATCTTCAGAGCTGTACCTAGACCCTGGGTCTGCACACAACACGAAAACAAATTAAAAACTCAAGTAATTTTAAGACCAACTTTACAAATGACATACATCTAAACAGTGAAAATTCAGAGTAATGTTGATCAACATAAAGTTGCAATGACTTGAAGATCTCATCATCTACAGCTGCAGCTCTCACTGCCACAACCAGTTATTTGGCTGAGGGGTGGATAGCATTTTTTTTAACTTAATAAATGACATCATTTTAAAACTGCCTTTTGTGTTAACTCGAGTTCTCTTTGTCTAATATTAAAGTTTGTTTGATCTGAAACATGAAGTGTTACAATATGACAAAAGCTAAGATCTCAAAAGGGGGGCAAACACTTTGTACAAGTGCTGAGTCATGGTTAATACTGTAAAAACATCTGAATTACTGTGAATCGGAGCTTGACTTGTTCTGCCCTTTCATCTGTGGATTTGTATTTAAGACATTTGAATACTTTTTAGGACACAATAGTGCCAAAATAGATTACACTATATATTTACATTTTATACGTTTAGATTTGTGGAATTGTGTTTCATTCAGTGTTGCTTCTACACCTGAGCTCCAACAAACACGCTGAGTGTTTCTCTCTCATAAAGCCACTCTCACTCTGCACGCTACTACCTTTTGTCTTTGTTGGTACTTTGCTGTATATCAGGTACTTCACCTCCACCTGTACACACAAACGAGGGTGAACACGTGGAAAGAGAAGCCACACACCTGCAGTTTCCCCCAGAGTCGACATTTACTGCAGCCGACACAGTCCATGATCCTGGAGATGTTCTTGAAATGGAGTCGGAACTCCTCCTGCAAGGAAGAACAAGTAGAAGATGCTATTTATGACCAAGACGTTTTATAATCAACACATCTTTTTAGAGGATTTGGATGATGAGTGCACTGCTGCTTTCACAAACAGTGACTTTTTTTTTGGATAACTTTATTTGTACATTTTCAATTTAACATACAGAAGTACGATGTATACAGTCAACATTTTCACAAAACCTAAACGAAACAACAGCATATTCAGACCCTCCAAGACAGAATGAAACACAAATAAGAGAGAAAAAAAGGCTAATAAAATACGCAAATCTCTATACATCTACAACTGTGATTTAACAAAAGAGAAGAAAAAGAAAAAAAGGGAGGGGGTGAAGAGGGGAAGGGGCAGGTACTGCCATAGTGCACGCATAAGTATGGACACCACTAAATTAGTCGACAGCCAGGTCATCTTAGAAAAGTTTCTTTAGCCTTATGAAATGTTTTTTCATAAGGCATTCAGTAAACAAAGACCAGGAAATTTTCATAGCATCCCATTCTGCTGTAGCTAAATTTTTATTACTGCAGCATGGACAGAATCTTTTTAATCGAACTATCAAAAGTCGGAGGTTTGTTAGACTTCCACTGGAGAAGAATGAGTCAGCGAGCCATTAATGAGGCAAACGCTGTTGCTTTAGCTTGTGTTTTAGTAACTCCAACTTCTGCAGGGAAAATCCCAAAGACCCCCACATGAGGAGAAGGAGTTAGCGTTCTCATGTGTGAAATGACCCTGAAGAAGTTTATCCAGAAACTGTTCAATAAATGGCAGCTCCAAAACATATGGCCTAAAGTAGCTCGGTCTGCATGACATCTTAGACACGCGGGGTTCACGTTGGGGTATATTCTAGAGAGTTTATCATTAGAGTAATGTAGGCGATGCAAGACCTTGAACTGTATTAGACACTGTCTAATGCAGTTGGAGGAAGTGTGGATACTTTCTAAACATCGTTGCCAGTACTTCCCTCTCATCTAGATCCCGTTCCCAAGCTATCCTTGGGATAGCTCCCAATACAGCGGGTTGATACTCTGAACTATAACATATATTTTTGCAATATCTTTCTTTGCATCGGGGTTCAATGCAAGTATCTCATCCACTGCATTTTTTTTTTTTGGATGAAAGATGAAAATGCTTCCTAAACTGGTACCATATTTTCAGAGAATGTCGTACAACAGGATTGAGTATTGGGGTGTTGGCCTGCAGGTATTGATGAACTCAGTAATGATATAAGGGAGATCGCTGGATCACTCGCTACCTCCATACTAGCCCATAGAGGGCCCTGGTTTGTCTACCGGAAGGATGTCCAAACATGATTTTGCTGATGTTTGCAGCCCAATAGTAATGGATGAAACTAGGCAGGCCAAGGCCCCCTGTTGCTTTTGGCTCCTCCAGAAACGTCTTTTTCATTCGTGGGACAGACTTGTTCCATATGAATGAGGAGATTAACTTATCAGTTTCACTGAACACAGACCTAGGTAGAAAGTAAGGGATCATTTGGAAAAAATACAGCAAACACTTTCTGAGGAAAATAAAATCTGTGTTTCTGCACAGATGGTGACTCTTTTATAGAATAGTTTATTTAATCTGTCTGTTTTTTTAAATTACTGTCTAAATCTGTCCCATAAAAACAGATGTGTGAGTCTCGTAAGAAGAAGGGGCAGCTCAGGGCTATTGCTAACATCTGTATGTTTATAACAGAATAGTGCTGATTGTGCTGAATGAGGAAAACCCACATTAATCATCCATCTATTTTTATAACAGAAAAACATTTATGATAAATAGCACGTTGGTTGTATTTCTGATACTACAGAGGCACTTTCTGTACGCTCACTATGAATATTTCCATTTCCTACAATTAGCTGTTGTGTTGATTTCCTTTAATGAGACAGTGAGAAGATCTTTGAACTCTGACTCATTTGCACCAGCTGGAAAATTGTCAGGTCTGTGCTACAGGTATATGAAGTGTTGTTGATAGTCTGGAACATTGTTTTTGTCACCCAGGTCTCCGTGCAGGTCACATGACCTTGTAGCATTAATACAGAAATAAAGTTTTACCAGCAAACCACTGACACCTGTTTCTGTTCCCCTCGTTTATAAAGTAACATCGCTTCTTCTTCTTCAGTGGTGTACATGTGCTGTTCCTGGGACATCTTCCGGACTCTGATGGTCCAGTTCTGGAAGGAGGGGGTGGACTTGGAGGACTACGTCTTCTTCTTCATTGATTTGTTTGCTGAGGGTCTGGGGGTCAGAGCTCCTGTCAGGCCGTGGTTCAGAGGAGACCAGGAGGACTATGCTGCCCGCCTTGCCTTCAGGGTGAGATGAGTTGCTTTTTAAATGTGCAGTAATGTGTCGTAAAATGATCAGATTGATTGATTAGCTTGTTCTTGGTGTCATCAGAGTGTGAAGGTGCTGACATACAATCAGCCCCAGAATCCTGAATATTTTAAGTTTGTTGGAACTCTGAAGAAAGACGCAAAGAGAATGTTCAACTTCACCATCAACGACTCTCTGGTACAAATACTGATCCTGACCAATTAATTGAATCAAATATTTTAAATGTTTATTAAAATGTATGAGATAAACTGATATTTATTCATAGCAATCACTTGATATGTCCCATCAGTACAACATGATTGCCGGAGGGTTCTACGATGGGGTGATGCTGTATTCTCAGGCTCTGAATGAGACCCTGAACCTGCAGGGACCAGAACCAGGACTGGGACCGGTCCAGAGGCCCAGAGGAGATGAGGTGACCCGGAGGATGTGGAACAGGACAATCACAGGTGAAGACAGATGTTTGTCTTTGTCAACAGGTGACTATTCAGAACGCAGCACTAAACAAAATAAAATCCGCAATACCACAATAAAAGTAGACAGCTTTTATACACCAGATAACAGCTTCTCCACACCAACCAGTCATTTTTTCCTCTAACCAGTGAGCCAAACAAGAGGAACAATGCAGTTTTCATCCTGCATGTGAAACCCTGCACCACCTCTTTATCCTCCCAAGGATATTCGAGTGTGTGTGGGAGTTTGCCCATCCAGTTTACATGTGCTTTATGGACCTAGGCATCTTATTGGGGGGTGCTGTGGGAGAATGCCATTCAGTCCCTGTACAACTGCAGCGAGAGTTTGGTCTGCATTGGTGGTAATAAGTTGGACTCGTTTCTGGCGAGTGTTGAACTCTGCAAGGGCTGCCCTTGTGCCTTGTTATAGACTGAATCTGTGGGCATATCCAAGTGGCAGAAGGCTTCTAACTTGGTGGCCTCAGAATCTCATCTCTGCTTATTGCGTATGATGTGGTCCTTCATCAGCTAGTGGCCTCCAGCTCACACTGGAGCCATTCATAGCCGAGTGTGAAGCGATACGTATGAGAATTAGCACCTCTTATGCCACGTTTCCATTAGTACCTACTCAACACGGCTCGATTCGACTTGGCACAGTTTATAGGCATTTCCATTAGTGCCTGGTATCAGGTACTTTTTTGGTACCCACGGTGTTCTAGCTAGCGGTTGATCGCCAGGCATTCCGCCTTGCTGAGACGCCCTTGTGCCGGGCTGAGGATTTCACCTCTTCATTTTGGGAACTCTGCTCTCACTGCATTTAGCAAACAGGAGTGCACTCCACCCCGGCTAGGTTGTTGCTATCTCGCCGCTTGCGCCTGTATCATTCATTTCCTCGCAATTTGCAATCCACCACAGAGCACAGGCAGGTTCATTCAACAATGCAGCCGTGATCTTGCTACAGTCGTGAGCGCACTTGACTTGAAAAAAAACGACACTGAGTGAATCACTTACAAGTTTTTCCACGCTCCCACTGATCTGTGCTGTGAGTGTGGGTGTGTTGCGCTCGCTATGCAGAGGCTGTCAGCTGTTTGTTTTTTTTCATCTCAGCTGTAGCCACCAGAAAGGCCATTAGTGGGAGGAAAAAGCACTCTGGGACACATTAAATGCATGATATATAAGTGTAACTCTTATGGATTATATGCAAAAATGATCACTATCAAATCTAATAAGGCGTGATTTAGAGTTCTGCATCGGTCCTACGTACATAACAGACATGCACCTCGAGGAATGTAACTACATGTACACAAAGACTGTGATTACTGCCTTGGCTTCAGAGGTGCTTTCTGGTTACACATGTACGCCCCATCACTCAATTATCAAGCAGCACCAGCATTTAGCGGTTAGCATTAGTTGGAGCTTCCAAGCGATCCGAGGAAATCCGAAAATTTGGCGTCAAAGAACAACATGCCATTCATTGGCCAGGGAGTGTCATCACTAGCAGAGTTATGAGAGTGACTAGAATCACCAGAATCAACAGTGACATTTTAAAAACCCAACAGCAAGAAACTGGAGGCACGCAAACAAACACTGTGGGCGAATGGGGAGGTGTAGACATTTCTTGTGCTTTGGGGTAGATGAGATGAGAAATTAGAAAGTTTATCATCAGGTGTCCGAGCCAATGGCTGCTCACGGGTACCATCGCACAACAAAAGCAGTGTAAACAAAAGCTAACACACTTGGACTGGACCTGCAGCTGCAGTGATATGGATGCTGCACTGGTTCATTGTAGTAGCAAGAGTGTTTAGCATAAAAGTGACACTGTCAATTTACTGGTAGATCTGTGTTCCCAACCTCACCTATGGACACGAGCTCTGTGTAGAAACTGAACGAAAGAGATGGTAGATCCAAGTGGTGGATCTTCCTCCAAAGCTCTCCCTTAGAGGTATGGTGAGGAGCCCAGTCATTAGGGAGGGTCTCAGAGGGTCTCAGCTGTTACTCCTCCACATCGAAAGGAAACAGTTGAGGTAGTTCAGGGATCTGACTAGGATGCCTCCTGGGCATCTCTTGGGTGAGGTATTCTACCATGAGGAGGCCCCGTGGCAGAAAGATTATTTCGCTCGGCTGGCCTGGAAATGCCTTGGGCCCCATTTACACATCAACATTTCCAGTGAAAACTGTGTTATTTTGCCATTGTTGTTTTCAAAAAGTATTGTTTCACTCCATCCTTGCAAGTGTTGGAGTATGAATGTGTTTGAATGTTAGACCACTTAGCTTAGTTACATATGGAAGTGCTTGTATGAATGGGTGTGATTGGGTAAATGTAAGCATGTTGTGCAAGCGCTTTGAGTGTTCAGATAGAGTAGAGAAGCGCTATATAAGAACTTGTCCATTTACCATTTGCATCTGTCAGCGGGTGATATGATGTGTGCCCATGTCCTTGAGGGTGGGGGAGCGACACATGCATCAGTGCATGGACTCTCATTATATCACATCATATTTGTTCAAATATGAAAGTGTTGCCAGAGATATAATGGATATAAACTATGGAGGTGTGTAGCTTAGACTATGTTTACAGCAGAGTAAATAAAGGTCATTCATTCATATCTGAAGCCAATACGGGGGCTTCCAACTGACTTTTTAATGCTTGCAGTGGTCAGGTTGCCAGTCAGGTGTTTCTGGAGTAGTTCATATAGTGAGGAAATCCCCAGTTTGTGCTATCAGTGCAGTTCTTCATGTGTTCTGTCAACTTATTCTCATCATATGTGGCTGTAAGATGTTTTCACACAGTGAATCACAACTCAATAGAGCCAAATTACATGAGAACGTAACTGAATGTGTTTGATTGTTTGACCAGCAGCTGTTGCTTGTTAAAAGATCTGGCCGCAGACTGGGTTTAAACTGGTTTCTGACTAGCTTTTATATTGGTTTGAGACAGAGGTGAAGCAGAGTGCAGCACAGGTTGTACATAAAAGATAGATGTGGCCAATGAGCAGCCCCTGCTTCATGGTCCTTTGTGACAATAGTGGGTCACAAAGGTGGGTCCACAATTTCCAAAATGATCATTGTGCTTTATTTAGTAAGACCCAAAACCAGCAACTGAGACTATAAATCCGTCATTGCAGCCGTCCAACAAAAACATCGCTGCCTTCAGACAATCGCAGATGTTTATTCAAACTTTGAGAAAAATAACATTTCTGTTGGTTTAGTTTGTGAAAGCGCTGAAAGACAGAAAAGATATTTCATCATAGACAAAGACAACAAGATGAGGAGAGGGAAGAGAGAAACATAGAAGATGGGAGGATAGACAGGAAGGAGAAGAGAAGACTATGGTGATAAGTCAGAGTGTCAAGAAACTGCAGGTCACGTGATGGCGGGTGGGTGTCTACTTGACTGCCGATAGACTGATTACAGATTCAGTCTCATAGGGTCCAATGAAATGAAGGACCTTAGTGGAATGTCTCTGGAAGATAACCAAACTTTCTGACCTTGAACATAATGGGGGATCCTCCAACGATCCACCAGACAATGGATGTGGTGTGTTGTACAGACGAGAGTGGCCCTGGTTTGATCGCACACTTGACAGCTTCTCTGCAGATGGTGTTGGAACAGATGGGATAGGCAGATTCCTACTCCAGTTCTGGAAACAGGGGTGGGTAGAGAAGTATCCTAGAGAAGCCTCAAAGGGTGAGAGATCTGTAGCAGAAGATGTGTGAGAGTTTGTTTTTTTTGGCATACTCTGTGTAGGACAACTGGGAACTCAAGGATGAATGATTACTAGAAGCTCCACAGCAAAGGGCTACCATGAGCTCCTGATTTAGTTTCTCTGTTTGGCCCTTAGTCTGAGAGTGGAAACCGGAGCAAAGACTGACATTGGCCCCTAGGGTGGTGCAAAAGGTCTACCAGACCTTTTTTGGCAGCATACTGTCACGACATGGCCTGACCTTCCTGGAACTAGGATGATAGGAGATAAATATATTATAGACAGAGATATAGAATAGAGAGAGAATAGAGATATTGCACAAAAGGACAAGAGCGCGATGGTAAATTGCATAATTCTTCTAGCACAGAAACAACTGCATTACACTGCTAACACAACTTTGGCAAGCATCTGCACAGACAATACAGTTATACAAAGCTAGCAAAGAACCCAGACCGATTATAAAGCTGAGTGTGTGCCAGCTCTAGCCAATCAGAGCCTGATTTTCAAAAGGTGATAAAATTTTCTATTTCTGTTGAATGAATGAATGAATGAATGATACTTTATGACACTTTATTGATCCCACAATGGGGAAATTACAATTAACAGCACACCCATCCAAGAAGACAAACACGGGGTGAACTGTGGCTATGCTGCCCCCCTCTTTCTAGAGGCGCTGCCATGTTGTAGAATTTATACAAGCCTGCTTCCAAAAGAGTTGGCCTACTGCTAAAAGCAATGTGATGATTCACAGTCAGTTAGGACCAAAGACAAAATATTAATTTTGAATTTGATTCAGGTTTCAATAGTTTTCCAACAGCTATATATGTATATGTATGTGTATATGTATATGTATATGTATATGTATATGTATATGTATATGTATATGTATATGTATATGTACTGTATATATATGTAATGCTGAAGAAAAAAAATTTCCTGATTAGCAAGGTTAATCAGTGACATGACTGTAAAAAGATGCTCTGAGAGAGGCTCAGCGTTTCAGATGTGGAATACAATACTTCTGTTGTTTAAGAAGAACCTTAATCGGCATAAAATGACAAAGGTTCAGTAAAATGTGCACACCGGACCAGTTGCAGAGCTGAATGTTAATGGCGTTCAACAAGAACAGAAACGTTTTGCTTTACAGTGCAGCAGTTGGTCTCCTCAGTTCAAACACTTTTAGAGAGTTAAAGAAGAGATGATTCAGATCAGAGGGAAACAAACTGCTGGCAAAACTAAGGAAAGTACTGTTTTCTTTTACTGTTTTATATGAACTTTAATTATGTGAAATGATCACATTCTGTTTTTAACATTTTAGAATTTGCTTTTTTGAAAATAGGGTTGTATATTAGTAACATATGTCTGCGTATTTATCACGTATATGTCAACCAGCCCTAATATAATCAAAACTCAGGACTGGGATACTCAGGTCCATGGAGGTACACCCAAATGACACTGGGTGTACCTCCATGGACCTGAGTATCCCAGTCCTGAGTTTTGATTATATTAGGGCT
>VUQK01039362.1:0-16648 GCA_015106715.1 Bujurquina vittata
GTATGTATCTCTCTCTCTCTCTCTCTCTGTCTGTCTCTCTCTCTCTCTCTATATATATATATATATAGATATATATATATATATATATATATATATAGATATATATATATATATAGAGAGAGAGAGAGAGAAGAGAGAGAGAGAGAGAGAGAGAGATACAAAGAGAGAGAGAGAGAGATACATACATATGTATGTATGTCGGGGCAGTGACCCCCAAACTGCTACATTTGCCTACAATGCAGTAATGTGCCTGTATTCGCTCTTCTTTGCATACCTGATTGATTATTTTTTTGTTGTATCACTCGCTTGTAAAGCTGTGACAGAGTCCATTAAAAACCTTTCTCTCTTTAAGCCATTAAACGTTGGCTGCCATCTTTGAAAGTGAACCCCTTTAATGACATGATGTCTTGGACCCATCACAACAAATATAGCAAAGAAAGTGCTGTATGTATCGAATTAGAATCGTATAAAGCATCCGTTTAAGTATCGATTGTCTTCCTTTTGATGCTCAGCACCTTTAGAATCACTGCTGAGCCCGACTTCACTGTTGCTTACTGCTGATTATGTATTACTTTGTTTTTAATGGGTATTGTAATTGGCATATTTGGATAGATTTCTTTAATGGCTATTTAATGCAGAATGATGGTCTCACCACTCTGACCACACTTCCCACCCTGACAGCCACAAAGGCAAAGAACAAAACCCTGATGGATTAGAGGGTCAGGAAGAGGAGAAGCGCCTTGAGGAGTAAAGGTGGCTAAAAAGGAAAGAGAGCGACAGTCGGGAGGGAGGAAGGAAGGGGAAACAGTGGCTAATTATCCAACCACCGTGGTTCCAGACCGCTAGCTTTCAAAGTGGACGGCTTCGAGCAAAATGAGGAAAGTCTTCAATTAATGTAATGACTCCTATTTGCTCTGGTGATAACCTTTGCCCCTGTCTTTATTCTGTTTTGGGCGTCTCTACTAGCTGACATAGTTCTGTATGGCGTCCTCGTATCAGTGCCATCTGGATCCGGACTACTTTAGTTCTGGACATGAAAATCTTTGTGTTGGTGCAGTCTTATGTTTCCCAGGAAGTCCAGGAGAGGTGGGGAAGTAAATAGATGGTAGCAGGTTCAGAGAGAGAAACCTAAAGTCAGGGTCTGTTTTGTGTTTCTTGGTTTTGTTGAGGTCCTCATATGATCATTGACTGCTTCTCTTTCAACTCTTAGTTTGTAGGTTTTGTAATACTGAATTTTGTATGTTTGGTTCCTGGTTGAGTTTTTGTTATAACCTCAGAACTTTGTTCCTGGTTCCAGTTTATTGCTTTTCCCTGAGTCAACGCTAGTCTAGTTGTCAAGTCTGCGTTTGTGTCATGTTGAGTCACTTCCTGTTTTGTTTTGTCAGTCCGCTCTCTTGTGCATTCTCTTCAATTTTGCTTCCCTAGTCTCGTTAGTTTGATTCACCTGCTCTCCCCAGCTGTGTTCTGTTTCCTCTGATTACCCCGTGTGTATTTAAGCCCTTTGTTTTCATCACTTCACTTTCCCTGCTCACAGTTTGTCCGAGTAGCCGTGAGTTCATGTTTAGTTTATTCTAATGATGGGAAGTTTGGCTCTTTTGTCTCAGCTCCCAAACAGCTCCTCAGATTAAATGAGTTACTTTTCCTCACCGTTCCTGCATATGGTCTCTATGTAAAGAGTAAATTCCTCTCGCTCTTTACGGTCTTTGAGCAAACTTTTCAGGAGACGCTCCCTCTGTGTTTGATCTCATCACTAGTTTATTCCCTGAAAGCAACAAAGTAGTGTTTTAAGTTCATCTCTGCCTCCGAGTCCACATCCTGCCTGCCTCAGTACCGTATCCTGACACCTAAAGTATCCCTTGTAATGACTTCTGGTATTAAAGACTGCTGATGAGCATCTCAAATCAACATGAGTCATCTGTTGTCTGCCCCGGGCCATTTTACACATTAAATGAGCCTGTTGTTATTCCCATGGTGTGAAATGCTAGTACCGTTTTTCACTGGCACAACACACACACACACACACACACGCACACACACCAGGTGTCCTTTGGCATCAGTGCCATGATGCAGTGAGTCTCATGCTCATGACCCCTTTGGCACCGTGTTTAAAAGCTGTGCACAACTTATACATGCGGGGTTAAAGTTGCACAGGGAGCTATTTTAACTCAAACTACGAGCATTTTGGGTATTTTTTTTTTATTAATGCAGGAACGTCTTCGTTTTCTGCATCAGTTTACATTTAAAATGGCTTTATTTATGTAGAGGAAAAAAAGATCAAATGAGGCAACACGCTGGAATATGTAATGCAGTGAGGCTCTTTGATATTCTGTGTTGATTTAAGTGAGTGTTGCCAACAGTATCACACGTGCATATTTGAGCTGACACTTTTGCCTGATATCTGTGCGTGTGTCACCTGTTCGTGACAGATTAATTTATTCATTTTAATGTTTTTCATCATGTTCAAACTTTATGAAAAATCAAAACATATTTAAAAATAAATGTTATTTCCAATATGAGCAGTCGGTGATGCGTCTCACTTGAAAGCAGGAACCTGTGTCAAAACATTAAAAAGCATTTCTTCTTCTTTAAGCACGATATCGTTAAAGTCTTTGCTATGATGGAGTCGCTCCTGCTAAATGATTTAGCTGGCACTGATACCCATGGGCATAACTCACCATCAGCTATTATAATGGAGGTCAAGGGTCATACCAATTCATCATAGAATGGTGGAGTGGACTAAATGATGGCGCAACACACACATGCACACACACACACACAATGCAGCAGCTCATTAATGACGAGCTCGCTCCCTCAGCAAGGAAACTGAATAGGAAATGCTGGCTCATAATAATTTGTGACCTCGAGGGTCACACTATCAAAGCTTTTATGGTTGCTGGAACCAGTTTTTTATGTTATCACATGACATTTTTCTTCTTACTTATTTGCTCATTCAACATGGGCTTAATTCCTTCCTTCCTTTCTTTCGGCAGCTTTTTCTACTCATTTTCCTCTTTGCGTAACTGCAGACGTATCAGGAGAAGTGGTGGAAACGTGGAGCAGAGGTGGAGGAGGAAGAGACTTCGATGACATCACCCTCCTTCCTCTCACAACTACGTTTGTGACTGTGGGACTCGTGTCCTTGTGGGTGTGTTTGTGGGAGTGTGTGTGACCAATAAATGTCACAAAATTCCCTGAAAAGAACACCCTGAAGGAATGTTTTTTACATCTGTGGATATGATATTTTTCCTTTGAGCAAAAATCTTTGAGTCAAAGAGACGTGTTGACCTGAAGCTGGTTGTTGAGGCAAACCTGAGCGACAGGAGTCCAAATTTGTGTTTAGGTTTGTGCGTCTCGAGGATGGGCAGTGGTTAGACAGGATGTTGGTCACTCTCCAGCCCCCCCACACAGTCTCACACCTTTATGAGGTCAGATTCTGGAAATCATTGCAACATAACCACAATGTGCAGTAAATTTATACTCCCATGAAGCCAAATTCATGAGAACTTTTTTCTCACCCTTCTAATTCACAGCTGCAGCCGTGTGTTCACTGAAAGCTGGAGCCGGGCCGAGACCTCGACCATATTTGTGCTGTTGATATCGTTTGGGGTTTTTGATGCAGTTATCTGAGAAATAAAATAAAGTTAAATCCCTCCATCCTCTTCCACTTATCCTATCCCACAGTGAAATTGTACTATTTTATTAGCACTAACTAGATGTTTGTCTGTGCATTACGCTGATTTAGTTGATGGCTGCAGCCTGCTAGACTATGTAAACTGTATATAAGAATTCATCAACTCATTCACTTCTTTCCAGAAATAGCATTAAGCAGGAATATCACAAATCTATATTTGGCTCAGACGAAGCTGGAGTCTCCTAATCATCATCTTTGGCTCTGAGTCACCCCAACGCTAACACAAACTCAGAGTGTCTCGTTCGTGCTCTGATTAACTTCAACCGTTGTCCTTCATCCGAACATGAAAGAGGATAAGAAACCTTTGTGACCATCTCAGCAGTTCGCACCGCAGACCACACAGATTCCATTAGCTGACGAGCTGCGCGTGATGTCATCCACCTGGTGCCTGCTTCTGTTCATTCATAGCAGATTCTATGACCTCTGAACCAGTAACCTGTCTCTCTTGCAGTTTTCATCAAGTGGCTAGGACTTACCCCAAAAAGAGAACATGCTAATGAGAGAAAGGAGTAAAATCTCACAACCTGATTGTTCAGAGTTCCTGAATGTAAAAAGGCTTCAGTGCCTCCAGCAGCAGCTCTTTAGCTCACGTTAGCTTGAAAACTGGAAACATGGAGGCAACCTTCCTTTTTTTCTTTCTGTGCAGACCCCACTGCACTGAACTAAACATATATCCCTCCTCCCACTTGACCCCAGCTGTGTTTACTGTCTGCTGCTGTGTTTGATTCCCAGGACCCGTGGAGACAGAAGACCCTGGGAGAATCAACATTTCAGTCTGAAGGGCCTGGACATTGAAGGCCAATTGATCGGTGCTGTGGTGATAATAATAAAGTCTTTGTAGTCTCTCCAACAGCAAACAGATTGTTTTGTAACACTTGGAGAATAAGTGTTTCTCCCTTTGGGCATCCGCATAATGGAAGAGAAAAATATCCAAGAGCTTTGGAGCTGCAGAAGCAGCACAGTGTAGTCATGATGTAAAATAAGGAACTTTATTGTGTTACTGCACATTAGCCTGGCATTGGTATTGTTTTTCCTAAGTATTAGTTTCACAGCCTGCTTCAGGAATATACAGACTGGACAAACATGTCAGGAAGGAGGGAAGAAATTAGCTGAGTTTACCGGGTTCTGCACATAAAAGATGCACAAAGCCTCTGTGATGACGCACACTATGCACTTTGGAAGCTCCCAGTTTAGCTTCACGGCCATTGCCTCCTCGAGTTTATGGAGCCAGAAGTGAGCATATTTAGGCCAGAGTGTGAGTTATCAGCTGAAAAATGAAGCCAGTGTTGACGCAGAACTACAGTTCCTCTACTGGAGATTGTTTCCAGAAGAAAATAAATCCCAATAGACTTCAAATGCACAAATTGACAAATGCATTTAAAATCATGTTTATTTGCTGGTGCAAGAAAACAGTTTTGGCCTCTAGTGTCTCCTTTTATAGAAACTGCACAGCATATTTGTATTGTTACTCTGTGCAGAGCTTGGCCTGTCGTGGTCCTGAGCTGGTGGCTCAGTGTCCTGGTTTTGTCTCTGGTTGTGTTCACTAGTTTTCTGATGGCTTCTCGGCTTGTTGTAGTTTTGTATTCTGCTTTTGGTTGTTACAGTTATTTCTGGTTCTTGTGTGTCGGTGTGTGTGTTATGCCTCCTGTGTCAGGTCTTCAGTGGTTGTGTTTCAGGTGTCCTCCACGTTTACTTGCTTCCCCGTGTTGTCATCCTGTGTGTTGTAGCCGGTTTTCCGTTTAGTCACATGTTTAGACTTCTGTGTGACTTTGTTAGGTCTACGTTGTGTCACGTTTATTCACTTCCTCTTTTATTTTGGCAGTTTCTTGTCCCGCGTGCTTTGTGTTTGGTTTTGCTTCCTGTGTCTCGTTAGTGTCATTTTGTTCACCCGTGCCTCGTCCTCCCCAGCTGTCTCTCTTTCCCTGATTAGCTGGTGTGTGTGTGTCATCGTTAGTCCTGATGAAGCTGTGTTCTAGTGTCTTTCCCTTGTGTTATCAAGGCCTTTCTGTTTTTGGATACTCGCCTTGACTTTGGGATTTTGTGTTTTGTGAACTTAAGCATTAAAAGTTATGCTTCAAGCTTAGTTTGTCTCCACACGTCCCGCATTGGGGTCCAGCTCTTCCTGCCACACAGCCACCTCTGACATGACCTTCACTAATTCACTAATTGTATGCACTTCAAGCACTTCTACGTCACATCCAGCACCAGCTAAAATGCCTTTGGGAGTAAACCCACTGAGGCCCAGGACATCCAGACTCCACGCAGAAGGACCCCAGTCAGGAATCAAACCACTGTTGCTGTGAGGCCACAGTAGTAACCACTGCACCACTGTGCTGTCCTGTTCCAGATCTCATGTCTGTGTCAAGGCTCTGGCCTCTGCGTGACCTCTGTTCCTTACGTGCACCATGTATGATCACTTCTGTTTTCCTGGTTCACTGTTTGGAGTCCACTGAGTGCCTGTCTCTGTGGGTAGCTGTGCACATGACAGTTCTCATGACAGTGCCAAGGTCCTCCTCGAACCTGTCACCACTGTCCCATCAAACATGTTCAGGGACATGGCCGCGACAGTTTCACGGTTCCTTTATTTGAGCCACACCGGCGGAGCTAAAATGTTGAAATGGATTCAATTTGTGTAATTTGAGCTGCTTTTAGGAAATTCTTTAAATTTCCGGTTAAAAGAATGTGAGAATATGAATATGAGACATTTTTGATGCTGCAAATGTCAACAAAGGACTCACAAAGAACATTTAGTACTGCTAGACTTTTTTCCCCAAGTGAATATGATTGTTGCAATTTTGTTTTACTGCAAGTTGTGAGAATTATGAACCTTATAAAACTATAATTTCAATATGAAACGGAGCTTCTGTTGTACAATAACGTGCACATGAACCTGCTGTAGGGTCAGGGCTCCGGGTCGGCAGCATGGGAGAATTATACAAAACAGCTGACCAGAAGAATATCTGAAAAAAGGGTTTAGGGTCTTAAAGAACAAAGATAGGACTGAAAGAGGGGGGAGACAAAGACTATTTAATTACTGAGACAGATGGCACTAAATGGCTCACATTAACCATTAACCAATCACAGAGGTTCAACAAATGAGGTAAGTGGTGAGGTCACTACCTGTAGCCTCTGTGTTTAATCTGTGTGGCTGAGTGATTTAGAGGTGAGGGGCTGTTCTCTGAAACCATGTGGGAGTGTGTGTTTGCACGCGTGCCAGCAGGCGTGCATGTGTCCATGTGAGGTCACCTTCACAGGGATGCAAACATTAGCAAGACGCCAGATATATAAATCCTGTTTTAAACATAAAATGACATAGAGGGAAGTTTGATAATGAGGATAATAAATTCCGATATGCAGTTACTGTGTTTAATGCTCGCAGTGCTCAGCAGAACAGAGAAACCCAACCGCTGCCAGAGGTGTATTAGGAACAATGTCTGCACATGGAGACCAAGTGTCACCTTGGGCAATTTAAGAGGTATGTTTCCTTACTCAGCTACACACACACACACACACACACACACTTACATAAAGACAATAGGACAGAGGAGACGCCACCGGTGCATTAGTTTGTCTGTGACCAAGACCATCATTATTAGAATAGCTGCTGTTGATGCAGACCTTCATTTAAACCTGGCTAATGGCTCACTGTTGCCTGCACACACACACACACACACACACACACATGCTGGTAATTATACATTCCAGGGACACATTGTCTCCATTTAACAGGTCTCCATGCCGGAATGTCTCCATGTGCCCATCTCTTCTCGCTCGGCTCACCGCATCTCTTGTTATTGCCACACAGTCGCTGCCGCGGTCGTTCAGGTGGGTCGACATCCTCGGGTGGCTGGAGACCATCAAAGACAGACATTCCTGCACAAACACAGCACTTAACAGTGACAGGCCCTGATTAACTTCATTATCTCAAACCCTAACTCGAAGTTGACATCGCCTCTAAAGTGACCTGAGGGATAAGCGACCTTTGGGGACATCATCTTGCTGTTCACTCTGTGATGACTCGGCTTTGTCGGAAACGCTTCATTGTTCAGTTTGTGGTCCACAACGGGGAATCTGCTGCTTCCAACCTCATGTTTTTAATCTTGAACTCTACCAGAGCGGCTCGATTCAGGGTCGCCGGTGGGGATGGCTGTTCAGTCATTTCCTGTTTTATTTTATATTTTAATTCTTATCCTCTTTACTGTGTTGTCAGTTAACTTCCTGCCTTTGTTTGCGTTCCCTCCTTGGGATGCGGTAGGATAGTCCAGAAACCTGCCTCCTACCTCCTTTTCCGGATCACTTTTCCTTGACCTGGGTGGAAAACCTCATAAGTTCAGGAAAGGTGTGAAAGAGAACATGCAAGGCTTTAGGAAACACGGTGCTACACTCCTTAAAAAGAGACATTATCGTGTGTCACTGCTGACCCCCTTACCTTACCTCGTTTTCTGACCATGACGGGCCAGGTCCTATGAAAGGGAACCACGATCATGATAATCCTAACGAATACGATCACAACAACAGACATCGCTAACACAACGTGAACCTTAGCAAACCTTTGATCAGCTAATGCAGCTCAGAATGGGCTCATATAATCTTCATACAACACTTAAAGAAGCAGATTTTATTAAAGCACTGCGACGGTCACAGTCCGCCTCTGGGCTTCAAAACATATCATCAGATTAGGATAATGCAAACCGCACTTATAAAAAGCGTTTTCGTGACCTGCAGCACTTTGTCAGTGTCCTGATCGCTGACATGAAGTCGGATGATCCTGAATTATATGACCTCTTATTTCCTTTCCTTGCATGAAGGATGCTGCAGTGTATCCTCTGAAGCTGAAGGAAGAATAATGGAAGCACTGAAGCATCCTTCATTAGTATTTAGAGGATTCAACCAGCACTTATTTTGAGTGACAAGCAGGTGAATCCGGGTCATTTGACTCAGTTAGGAACTTTAGCCAAACTGGCCACTCCACCACCCCCAGGTGTGTGTGTGGCTGCTCTAATCAGTCACACCTGTGCTGTGACACTGTTTCCAGCGCCTACTTTTGCTGCTTTTAGCCTTTACCTCGTTGCCCCCAGCTCATTTGGTTTGCCTTCACTGACTGTCTTTAAGTATATGATAATACTTTATGTACTCATACTCTCAGCGTGTGGGCGGAGCTTCTGTGCCTGATCTTTTTACATCATAGAGCGTTTGGAGTAATCAGAAGTGTCTGAAACTGAGTGTTTGCAGAAGTATGAAGAATGGCATTTCCCCTCGCAGGACCTACTTCCATGCACTTCATTATCTGGAACTTTAAACCACTTTTAATATAAACATCCACTGCTGTAACATATACGGATGCCAGAAAATCAAAAAGCATAATAGGCACCCTGTAAATTATAGAGAATATAGTGGGCTCGTACAATAAGTCGCCAAATGAGCACAACGATGTGGATAGAAGGACGCGGATAAAAGGAAAATTTCTATTGCAGGCAGATGAAAGGAATGGCAATTGTCCTTTGATTCTGCTGCCTGACGCCACACAGTAACGGTTCTTTGTGAGGAATATTTCAAAAGTAAAAGGATGCAGATATGCGGCCGGGTCATAGCAGCACTCTAGCTGGAGCGAGACAATGAGATGTTTTTAGGGGCTTTAATTATCCGAGAACAAAGATATTATAATTACTATCATATAGCTGTCAGCACGTTTGTTTTTGGACTCACTCTGGGGAAAGCAGTCATCAGCTGAACACAGCTGAACATCCCCAATAGTTTGACATCAGTCCATAAGTGACCTCTGCGGAAGAAGTATTCAGATGAAGTAGAAGTACTGAACACAGGTTTAACTCGGGACATTCACAGCACACACACCAGTGTTGCAGTACTCGAGGCCGGTCTTGGTCTCAAGACCACTTTTTGATGGTCTCGGTCTCGGACACTGAGGACTCGGGGTTTTATTTGAAGACCAGTCGAGACCACAGCTGTGGGAATATCACTAAATATGTTTTTTACATATTTGTTAAAACCATGTCGTGACAGCACAGCATGAGCAAGAAACTTGTGTCTTTAGTTCTTACTGTGATGAGGAGTGCCTTTTTTCAGTTTTGCACATTTAGCCGTGTGGTTTTGTTTAGCGCCCATTTTTACAAAAACTGCTGTTGGTTTCAAAACAACAGAACTTTATGTATTGTTTATGAAAGGCAGAGCAGAGCAAAGACTTTTGTGATGAACTATGAATAATTGTTTCATTCTGTGATAAATGATGGAAGTCACCCAGGAGTGTTAAATAAAGATGGTTACATTTATTTCAGTTCTTTAATATCTAGGTGTTTTTACGGGAGTGTGGATCTTTCAGATCAGTTTGAGAAGTGATTTTGATCACGTTTCACATTTTATTGTGCCACGTAGAGTGAGTCATCGGTCTCGCCTAGGGCTGGGCGATATGGATCAAAAGAAATATCTTGCTATATTTTGGCTGAATGGCGATTATATGATACATATCTCGATATATTTCCTTCCCAAAAGGTACAAACAAAAAAGCACTTCAGAGTCAAAGCTACATGTCCACAATGTCACACAGACATTTTTATTAACATTCAGCTGTAGATATACATGAGAAATTACTCAAAAAAAACTATTGGCATATTTAAATAATGCTATGCAAATAAATTAATGCTTTTTCCTCTGTAAAGGACTCACAGCTGTGCTATTAAAATGTAAATAGAAAAGATATAGAGCAGGCTGACTTCTTCTTGACAAAGCTGCACATCCAGGTACAGGCACAGGCTCCTGTACACGACAGACTGAACCAAACTCCATCTGCAGGATTTTAATCTCAGTAAATCCACAGACATGTGCATGGATGTGTCACAGCAATGGGCGCAGCCATGCACACGTAAAAGACTCCCTGGTCTCGGGTTAGGTGGTCTTTTTTTTTTTTTTCCCGACCTGTTATTTATGGAATGTATTCAATAATGAGGGCAAGAAACTGCAACCATGCCCCCAGTTAACCGGAGCCAAATAGGGAAGGATTCAGGGGATCCAGGCCATCCACAGCCCACTAGGAGCTCAGAAGACCTGAGGCCCCGCATCCTGAAGGCAACCGCGCGCAGACCCCAGAGGAGGAAGGAGAGAGACCCTGGATGAAGCCCCCCAGCCAAAGGGCAAGAGTCCAGAGAGCCAGAATCTTTCACTGATCTCTTCCAATTGATGAGCTCCTAGTTTAATCACGCCTGTATTACAGTGGGAACAATCTTTCAATCCTTTACAAAAACTCAGATAAAGTTGAGCTTTGAGTTCTAAAGTAGAACCATGATTTAAACTCACAGTGGAACGCTTGTGTGTCCAACTTTAATGCAGCAGCTATGTATCTATATCAAATCTGCATGCTGTGTGATGTGGAAGAGCCCATTTGCCATTTGAGTTGCTTCAGCCGGACCTTCTGGGCTCTCAGTCACGGTCCTGGCTGCATCTTTGGTACCAATAAATAATGCGAGCCAGTCCTTTACAGAAAAGTCCTGCATTCACAGACAAATGTACAAAAAGTGCACACGTTTTATTGTGTTAATGCAAAGCTATAAAAGCTCTCCAAACCTACCTGACCACCCAGTTTCCACCAGATCTGCTGAATCACTTCAATAGAACCTGTGTGATAAAGAGCTCAAAGATGCCAGGATCTGAAGCAGCTCAAGAACAGATGAAAAACAAGTTCAGTGACACCCATGAGTCTGAAAGGGTCACAAAGATATTTTTAAGGCTTTGGGACCCCAGAGAACCACATTATTCCTCAAATGGAGAAAACCTGGAGCAGTGGGAAACCTTCCCAGGCCACCCTGCCCTGACTCATCCAGGAGGTCGGAGAAGAACCCAGAACAAGATCGAAAGAACTGCAGGCCTCACTCGGCTCAGTTGAGGTCAGAGTTCATGATTCAGCAGTGAGAAAGCGACTGGGCAAAAATGGCCTCCAGTGGGAGGAAACCACTGCTGACCCCCGAGAACTCACATCAGCCAACAAACATGTGGATGATCGCTTTGGGGAGAATATTGTGTGAACTGACGAGACCAAAGTTTAACTTTCTAAAGGGTTTGAGGTTGTGATACCTTTTCCCCCTTAATAAACTGTGTTTTGTATTTACTCAGGTCATCTTTTTCTAATACCTCTAATATAAAGATATAAGTTTACCTTAATGTGTGAAGTACAGAAAGTGGTAAGTTTTCTTTTCACTTGCTAAATAAAATAAAAATCTGCTGAGAAAGATAAAGATGATCTTCACCTTGACCAGCGTTTGGCTAAATGCTCGTTTCCTTACATTTGGACCGATACTGTTTTTCCTGTGATCCCAAAATATCACTTTGAGATTTTCACTATTTTAACCAAAGTCATTAAATTTAGCTTCCTCTCATCTCATCCCAATTTAGGATTTCTCTCACTAATCTTCATCTGAACTCTGGCTCAGTACTCCTCGTCTCACGTTCCTCCTGACGATCTCCACCATCCGCTCTCCTCCAGATCTCTGGGTGTTCCCTCTTCATCTTTCATCATCGTCATTGTTTGATTTGTACACAAACCAACAATGATTTGTGGCTTTAAATGAGGTAAATGTTGTAATTGTTTTTTATGGTGAAACAGCTGCGTGCAGTCAACACTACTGAATCCCGGCGTCACCTTCGGATCACCAGACAATCGGCGCGCCGGTTCCCTCCAAAACCACAAAATTGTGGTTTTCTTTCATGTCTGTCTGCGCACAAATGAAACTCATTAAATGCAATGTGGTGTTTAGGAATCTGTGCTTAATAATTACAGACAAAGTTTGAGCGTGTTGTCGCCGTCGCAAAGTGGCCATAAAAATCCTTTGAAATCAGCGACTCTCGTGCACCGCCGGGTGCTGCTGCTATGCTTAGGTAGCTCAGCGCTCATGTTCAGAATCACCACTGCGCTCCAACAACACAAACTTCTCCTGACTTATCAGCAATAATGGGGATCGTCACAGGTGATGTGAGCTGGGACACATTTTGTCCTGAGGCAACTAAAATAAGCTTTTGGCCACACCAAAACACCCTTCACTCGACTCCTTCGCTTCATTTGTGAATTAATTTTCCTTCGAGCGCAAGCAGACTGGAAGAGGCAGCTGAACCCGGAGACTCACAGGACTGAACAGGAAGAGGACTCTGAAGGGGAGGAATGTCTTTATTTTCATGCCTGTTCCAAATCCTGGAGAGCTGGCTGCTGCAGTAAGAACGCACAAATGCTCCTCGCCGTGTGTTTCGCAGACTCGTCTCTGCTGCATTTTGTCATCAGGCAGCATTAAAAGCTGCAGCGTCTGTCAGAGTTGTTAATGGACCAATTCCATTTGAAGCGTCCCCGACAATTGAAAAATTCAACTCATCACACACACCGATCCATACGTAACGTGCACGCACACATGCACACAGTGAACCCAGATCAGACTCGCACGCACGCAGTAGATACACATCAATCTCCCGCCTTACATCTCTCGTTATATGAAGGTTCGTCCTTTTTCGCGTCCACTTTGAGATCATAACTCCACCCTCGCCCTCCCCCACTGCTCCCAGCCTGCAGAGCCTCCACAAATGAGATAAGAGCACTAATGTGATTGCGAGAGAGAGAGAGAGTTTCTAATTTAATAGAAACTCCATCAGGCTAATGGAACTGTGGACTGACCGCCCAGCCTCCCACACACACACACACACACACACACAGACACACACACAGTCATTTGCTCGTCACTGTATTGTACCTTGCGAGCGTGGGAACCTATTAGCATTCACCACAATACGCTGGGCCACAGAGTTAAATGAATATGTAGAAAGAGGGGACGCGGGAGGTTGAAAGAGGAGGATAAAATAGTGAGCGTGATGGATGGAGCGCACAAAAGAAAAACACAATCACACTTTTTGGGGGACGTTCAAAGAAAAGCAGAAAAGGGTCCAGATTAGACGTAAGAAAGCGAAGCAGACAGACGACTGATGCCAGAGGCACCCAGTGCAGACAGCTCACCAGTTACGGCCCCGCAGCTTTCTGCTGCTGGTTGAGGGTGGGACGAGGCTGAGGGGGTGGAGTCAGGGTGGGGGCCGGAGGGCCAGAAATGACGGATGGTTTTTTTCACTCACAATTTGTCTGGCCCAAAGGTAATAAATGAGTGCCTACTCCTATTCTAGATATCTCTCTCTCACTCACACTCACACACACACACACACACACACTGCTGATGCCCATTCACGTTCAGGCTGTCTGCTGATTTATTCCCACTTACGCTCTCAAGTGCGGAAACTTGGACGAGTGACAAAAAGTTCAAACAGGACGCGTCCTTGAGGGGCGCAGATCTTTTCCTCCTCACTCGCAGAACTTCTGGAGGTTCCTGGTGTGCAGCCATCGCTCCCCCCCCCCCGTCACTGCTGAACAGGACGTCTCCTCTATTGTGGGGCCCAAAGAAATGATCTACTATCAACAAATTGAGTATTGAGATGAGTGTGTGTGTGTGCTTGAGAGGTACACAACTCTATTCAGTCTGAAAGCTGCTATTTGTAAAGAGAGGACAAAATGCTCTACATGCTCCATCAGTAAATGGAGGGGCGGGAGGAGGGGCAGTAAGATGGTCTGGGCTGCAGATGAAGACCTTTACCTCAAGAGGTCAAGGTCAGCAGAGTTAGCAGTTCCTGATAAATGGTTATCTGCTGATAAACGTCATCACGGGCGCGTCTCATTAAGGTCGCACGTGCTGAACCTGAATTTGACACAAGCTACAAGAAGATATTTAACATCCGTTACTCGACTTTAATCTCCTATGTGGAGAGCTCAGAGTTCAGGATTAGCGAGGCTTTCCCACATTTGTCTAAGTCCAGGAGTTTCTGGCTTCTGATTGGCTGTTAGAGTCACATGGGTGTCCAAACAAGGAAGTGGTGAAAAAAGGTGAAGAGAAATAAAAAAGGCACCAAGACAATGATCCATCTCATCTTCCTGCTTCTCTCACGAGTCTCTGTTCAACGCAAGGCTCAAAATAATAATCCTACATTTTTATCATTTATTCAGCAGTGCGAACGCTTCATTTCTACCTCACAGCAAGCTATCAAATATTGTTCATTTAAATATTGTTTTTCCATCATTTTTCTCAGAATGTCTTTTCGTTTTGCTGTGTAAGTGCATTGATGTCCGTGTGGCTTCGCAAAGTGCAACTTTTACATGAACAACTTTGGAAGTTAAACAGCTGGAAACATAAATAGCACCAGTATGGATAATTATGGAGGAAGCATACAGACATTAAGGCGAAGATTAAGCAGCTCCAGCCTCGTAATCTGGGCAGACAGCAGGGACTCAGACATTGTCAGTCTTGCTCAGTAATGAAATTAAACCACTAAACTGAAGAAGTGTGTCTGTGTGCAGCTGCTGTGCTTCCTCTCCATCAGTCTGCTGCAGCTCCTAACGGAGAGCACGTGGAAAGCTGCCGCACTCGGGCACAGCTTCCATTCCCAGATTACTGCTAACATTGTTTGTGATCCGATTGTTGCATATTTGATCGTAAAAGGTCCTTTATTGGCTTCTGCGTGTGCGCATGTGTATCTGTTTGTTTCCAGTGAGATCCATAACTGTCATTATGCATTATACATTCCATCGACACTTAACAGCCGAGGTTTATAAAGGGATTCACACGCGCGCGCACACACACACACACACACACAGTAACTCCCACTTGCAGCCACTTTGAGTAAGACTCATTTGTCACTGTGACTCTGGGATCACATTTTATTGTCTTTTCTCTCTCCTCGCAGCACTTTTTCTACGTGTGACATGAAAGCAAACACAGCAGCAAAAATTCTTCATCAAAAACCCAGAAGATTCTCGATGAATGCGACAGCACGGGAATGAAATATTAAAAGCTCTCATTCTGTCTCAGGAAAGCTCATTTTTGTGAGTTTCTAAACATCGTTTCACATTTGTTTCTGAATGAAGACATAATCACAGACTGTACCAGATTCAGTTCAAGAGAGGGTGTCTGTCTCCTGAACCCAAACTGGGAGCTGGTTCCACAGAAGAGGGGCCTGAAAGCTGAAGGCTCGGCCTCCCATTCTACTCTGAAGCATCCTAGGAACCGCAAGTAATCCAGCAGTCTGAGACTGGGGTGATACGGTACTATGAGGTCTTTAAGATAAGATGGGGCCTGATTATTGTCATTTCGTATCCAGCAAGTCAATGCTGTGTTCCATTGTGTGTTTAAAAGGCTGGACTTTTTCATTACTATATCATCTTTGTGCTGCCAGTCAGAGCATGTAGTCCTCACAGCAATCCCAAAGCTGTTTTAGCAGAACTTTCTGTTCCCACCAGTATGAGTGCCGTCCATAAATACCTCTGTGTGTGACAGTTTTCATTGCTTTCAGCGCGTTACTGCTAATAGCTGTATTTCATTTACATCACTTTACCTGCACATTAAACAGCTGTGCAAACCTATCAAAGATCAACATGAAGACCGTTTCTTAGCCAATAAGAATGAATTACAATTAGTATTTTTCACGCACATGCCCAGTGTGTTGTCTCTTCTTCATGTTTCCTGTCCTTCACACGTAAGCGCCACCTGACTGCCCCTTTCCAGTAACAGCAGGTTCAGCTCACACTCCAGAGTGACGGTGTGAATGGGAAATAATGCAAATGGGGCTGTGGGGGGAAATGTGACTGTGTGCACTGAGGGACTGGTCCTCGACAGGAAGACGCGCGCACACACACACACACACACACACACACACAGAGGCACTCTGTGGACGAGCTGGGAACATAAATGGTAGACAGGACACAGATGGGCTCTATGCCAGTTGGCGGGTGGAGGAGACTGTGTGTGTGTGTGTGTGTGTGTGTGTGTGTGTGTGTGTGTGAGAGTGACTGGGAGATAAGGGCTGGGTGAGAGCTTTTTAACAACATCAAGATAAAAGCTGCAAACTTGCTACGGTATGAAACGCGTCGCACTC
>VUQK01039364.1:0-10257 GCA_015106715.1 Bujurquina vittata
TACAGCACATTACGCAAAACTGTTTACGACGTGTGATATATATTACACCCTCTCGCTCTCTTTGTGTGTGTTAGAGCGATGAAGTACTAATTACTTATACACAATTCAAAGGAAAAATTCCTGCATTCAAATCCTGCTTAAATAAATGTTAACAGGCATTATCAGCTGTTCGTCATTTTATTAGATTTTCTCTGATCTCTGATTGTGTTATAGAATTTTGGATAATAAATTATGGACATGTAAATCTAACCATGTGTGGAGACTAGAGAGGAAGTCGGTCACCAGAAGGACAACTTTTAATTATCTGCAGACATTTGTGACAATCAGCTTCCCGCACGGTTTAATGCCGCATCTTTGATTTATTTTTGACTGTCTTAGAAAAATTTGAATCTAAAAATAAGATTGTGCAGGATAAGCAGAAGAAATTGGATGGCTAGAACACTAGGAGCAAGGGGATGAACCTAAGCCACTACAACAGTAAGACTTCAACAAGAGACAAGACTGAGACAATATGTACACAGAGGGAACGAGGGGAGGCTGGAAACAAGAACAGGTGAACAGAATTACACAAACAAGGCAAAGGAAGCAAAACTAAACAACACACAAGGAACAGGAAATAAAACAGAGACACAGACTTGTCACAACCCGGGGAGACAGACACACTGAGGAAAACAGACACAGGAAAGTCCACACAGGGGGTCAAGGACCACTGGGAACCAAAGAATACATGAAGAGCACTATATGAATCATAAAACTAACTAATACAAAAGTCCCTTCAAACACTAGCTTACAAACGTGACAATAACGCTGCAGAGCAGCAGAGCTTTTAAACTGCGGACGTCTTTCCCCCACAGAGAAGCTTGGACTTGGCTAACGTTCAGATGTGGGGAGGAGATTTTCACCCTGACGGGCAGTCAGCTGACAGCGGGGCAGATAACTGCAGGTAGTGCGGAGTCAGGACGAAAACAGGTCAGCACTGCTCTAAAACAAGGACACACATTTTATCTCCTGCTTGCTCCTGTTCCAAAAAGGGAAGTGGGGGGTGTGGAAAACAGGATTTATTGTCTGGGTTATTTTCATTGGAGTCATGAGGTTTCCAAACTGCTGTTCTTCCTCATTAGGCTCCAGAAGCATGTCATCTCACTGACGTAAAAGTCTATAAACCTGGGGAAGACTCTAAATCGTCCCTTCTGAGGGACACCGCCACACCTTTTCTGTGAGCACATAACGAGTGCAGGTCATTATTTTGGAGCTGCTATTGAACATCTATTTGGGAGCGTTATTTTAACTGATCTTATTTAACCTATTTCTGGCATTAGAGGTCAACAAATTGACCTAGTTTGCAAAAAAGAAAAAAAAATCTAACATTTTCTTGAAAATTGAACACTACGGATTTAAATTTAAACTGCAAAAGAGTGAGGCAACGGTCAGTCTGGAGAAGCTTTTTCGTGATGTTGTTGATGAACAGCACTGGACTGATTAATGCAAAGTTAAACCACTCTGACAGTTTTGTCGTAAAAAGATCAAAGCGGCTGCATTGTATGGTGTAACTTTGCTGAACTAAAAAACTTAGATTTGTTGTTTGGAATACTCTGACAATGGAACACACTGTGTTACTGCTGTATGTAAACTGCCCATCATGCCGTGGTTCTATTCTGCCTTGCCAATGGCTTTTTAACTGGCGGAAGTGCAGACACATGTTTCTAATCCTGCCACAGGTTGAAGCCAATCAGCCGGCCTCAGGCTCGGCTCATTTCCAAGGCTCCGGCACCATAAACAGTGAGAGAGAGGAGGTCCCCACAGCTTGTTTCACTTCGTGATTGTTTGAAACAAATATCAAAGAGTCGCTGCTCGGCTTTTTTTCCTCACCTGAGTGAAACGTGTCAATCCTGGGAAGGGGGACTCATCTGGCACATTTCCCTGATCCTCTGCAATGGTGGTGACAAATGAGAGACTGAGAACTTAGCATGACCCACAGAGCAAAGACAGACAAACTTATGAAAAAATACGCAAAACTGACACAAACCACAGTTATCCCATGAGGATATAATTCTGAAAATGGGGCACTCCCCCCATTTAGCTCTAAATTGTCTCTTTACTTACTGAAACCAGTCAAAACAGACACCCGCACACGCTGATGTGTTTTTGTCTGAGATTTTCATCTTGTTTAGTTGTGGGAGTGTTTCAGACATCACTTCGGTTCTGAAACTAAAACAGAATTAAATTCTAACAGAACTAATGGACAAAAAATATAAATTGTATAGAAAACATTTACAATGCACACAGGGCATGTCCTGGCCTGCGTTGTGGGGATCCAGATTTCCCTCTCCCCAACCACCTCCTCCACCTCCTCCAGCTCATCCAGGGGGACACTGAGGCGTTCCCAGGCCTACTGAGAGGTATAATTTCTCCAGTGTGTCCTGGGTCTGCCCAAGGGCCTCCTCCCAGTAGGACGTGCCCAAGACACCTCACCCAAGAGGCGCCCATGAGGCATCATAATCAGATGCCTGAACCACCTCAATTTTCTCCTTTTGATGTGGAGGAGGAGCGGCTGTACTCTGAGCCCCTCTTGAATGATTGTTCATGACCACAGGTGAGGGTAGGGACGTCGACTGACAGCATCGCTGTCACACTCAGCTCCCTCTTCAGACAGACCATGGCCCACTGTAGGATATTGGGCCCTCAGGCCACCGTCATGAAGCCTGTTTCGGATTGTTTAGTCAAAGACATTCACATCAGTGTCCTAATGGAGGTTATTTTGTAGGTATCCTTTTCCTCCTTTCACAAAGGAGCAGCTGTTGGTGGGCCAAGATAGAAGCCAGGAGAATAAAATGGATGTTCTCATCTGAACCATCCAAGGTGTACTCTCAGTGCAGGAGAACAATAGGACAACAGCACCCCCACCGTGGCTGGAGATGGCGCAATGCTGGAAGAGCATGTCTTGTCTTCCAGCAGCTACTGTATCTGGTCACCTTGTCTATGTCCTCTTGCCCCTCCTGGCCACTTTTGGACTTCCTTGTGTTTTGCCATATACTCTGCCTGCATTTGTTGTTTCTGGGCTCTTGCCATGGCACAGTCAAGTTTCTGTTTCAGGTGGCCCCTTTCCTCTGTCTTAGCAATGGTGTTTTCTTCCAAGCAGCTCTTCTAGGTCCTGGTTTTATCATCCAACTTGCCTTCACATATTTTATAAAGGTTCCCATCAAATGTTTCCACTTGGACTCCACTGTCCCTTCATCTAGGTCAGCTAATGGTCACGTCACCCATAAGTATGTCCCTTCTTAGGATACTGTCCACTATTGCGTAACCTTCTAAGACCCGAGCTCCTGTTTGCGATAAATTTTTAATTTCTCCTAGATATTTGTGATTAGGTGGATCTGATATGTATATAAACTAAGCTTCCTCTTTGAACAGGAAGTTGTATTTTGTTACATGGTTGTTACATACTTTTGTGAGAAAAAAAAAGTGTCCTCAGATGTGGACAGTGGTATTATTTTATAGCCTAACACAACAAAAACAAAATGGCTTCAGAAAGTATAAAATAGTATTGAGCACAATAAAGTATAAGGTGCAGCAAAGCCAAACTATAATGTCCCCATATGTGGACGCAGGGTCCTAAGAGGTTAAAGGTGGTTTAGGAAGTTATATTTATCTTCCTTGTCTGCCTGATTTGTTGGAGCGTAACATTGGATCATAATAATCTTCTGGAACCTAGACTGGAAGCGAGCTGTAAGAAGTCTCTCATTGATTGAGTCCCATCCTAGTTGACTTTGTGCCGCTTTCCAGGCCTATCCCATCTCTGTGCGGCGCATTGTCCCCAGATGGTTCTGTGTGCACTTCACCGGTGCCAAGATCCACTTTCTCTGAGCTGGTGCATCTAGTTTCTTCTAAACCAAGAATGTGTAGTCTATATTTCTGCATTTTTTGGGTGACATGACTTCAGCTTCATACTTTGTTCTGACAGGTTGCAATCTGTGAGATGTTCTGCAGAGAGAGTAGTTTATTCGGTGGGTTGCAGCACGTCATAATCTCTCTGCTGTGTCAATTCTATTCATCCACTGGTTTGTACATGGTGTTTGTTTCTGTAGCTGGGGTGGGGCAGCTAACCCCACACAGACAATCACCCTCCTTTTTCATCCAGGCTTCTTGGGACCACCTATTGCGGATAACTACTGTCATTAAGAAATGGCAATGGATTGGCCACACTGTCTGGAAGGACCCCAACACAATTGTTTCCAAGCATTGCATTGGAACCCCCAAAGGAAGAGAAAAAGAGGGAGACCAACCATGACATGGAGAAGAACCCTCGAGGCAGAACTTTGAGCAATCTTGTAGGAATTAGGGTCCGTTTAATAGTGAAGTTAACTCAGAAAGATCAAATGGAGAGAGAGTCTACATAAATATCAGTAGTACTCAAGTGGCTGTACTGTGACTATTTTTAATCATTTTTCTCTAATGGTTAAAATTTTATTTGTGAAGACGTTTATGAAGTTATTACTGGTTAAGCTCAACAAAGCTCTGACTCTTTGTCAGCCTGGCTACGATGCAGAATTAATTTCTTTCTTTCTTTCTTTGTGGAAGCCACACGTGATTGGTTAAGATGGGTGGACGCACCTGCGTGTCTATACTGAGTGGGAGGGGACACTGACACACCAGAGAGGGAGAGGCTCCTGCAAAGTTTGCTTGGAGACAGGAAGGAGCTGGAGGAAGCTGCGCTTTACATAGAGGCTACACAAGGTGAGGAACATGAGTGACAGAAAACATAGTAAACTTTGGACACATTTTAATGTGACAGATGGAAGACTGCAAAGTTAAAATTTCATATCAAGCAGGAAACACAAACATACTTCACAGGCATCTACGAACTGTTCCATCAGTGCAATTAGAAGAACAAAACAGGGCAGGTCATATAAGGAAGGAGAAACACGATCAACTCCTCAAAGACTTGGTTTTCCTAAGTGCCAATCTATTCTATGTTGAGTATATAAAGAAACATCTGATATAACGTATGTTTTTACATTAGTAATTCATTTTACACGTTTAAAAATTCAGAGGAGCCACTTGGGAGCTGAAAGAACCGGCTCTTTTCAGTGAGCCGAGACAAAAGAACCAGCTCTCAAAAATGAGCACGAATTCCCATCACTAGTAAGCGGCTACCTGTGAATTAAACGTGCATTGAAATTTCATCGTCCTCACAGATCAAAGGTTCTTCCTGTCATGAAATGCTGTGGCAGGCAGGTTGAGGACCCTGGTGCAGGACTTGCAAGATAGGGTTAAAACTCTAAAACCTCAGTTTTATTAAGAACACAGAAAGGAAAGCACACAGCAGCGGGGAAGCAATGATGGTGTCGCAATAAAGAGCAACGGAAATCTGAGGCAATAAATACACAAGACGTAATGAGACAAGAGGGAACAGCTGGGAAGCAAAACTGAACATAACTCACAGGGAAGAGGACATTAGGAATATAAAACAGGAAGTGAATTAACAGGAACACAGAAATGCTGACTTGACACATGAGGAGGCAGGCACACTGAGGGAATCAAAACTATCCAGGTACTGGAACACAAGGACCCGGGAAACAGAAGCTACTTATAACTAAGAAAAGAATTCAAAACATATAGTGAAGAAACATGGAACAATATCAATGATGAAAGAATAAAAAAAACAATAAACAAAACATCGGGCAAGAGGCCCAGGGCCATGCCATTTTCCACCTTTCTGCGCCTGCAGGCTGTGAAATATGACTTTATTTCCACTACCACTATTAACTCTGTCCGTGTGTGTATTGAGGGGGGAGGGGGTGGGGTAGATGCACATCAGGTTTTCAGGCATTATGTTTCTAAACTTTGGTTGCTTTTTTTGTCTGGTTTGGTATGAGAGCTATAGCCCATGCAGATCCACTGAGAGCCAAGAAAACCACCAGCAATTAGGGCCAGGAGGACAGTTAAAGCAGCATTCTGAAAGGTAGTTTGGGTCTTGTGTGTTAGAAGAATCATTTATCATACAGACAACCATTCGTACTGACAGTCACATGTATAAGCAATTTAGAGTCACCAGTTTAACCTAACCAAAGTAATTGTATGTCTTTGGACTGTGGGAGGAACCAGAAAGTACCCATGCTAACACGGAGAGAACATGCATCTGCACACAGAAAGTCCCCAGCCAGATGGTGGATTTCAACCTAGAACCTTCCAGACAGGTTCCATTTAAATGATTTCTTAATTTAACAGATCTGGCTGTAATCAGTCTTTAATTGTCATTCTAATGTAATTTTAAATATGAGGCCCAAAGAGATGCAAGTGAGAGAGACCATTATTAGGCTGAAAAACTTAAATAATCCAATCAGAGAGAGAACAAATGCTTTAGTAGTATCCAAATTATCAATCTGCTGCATTGTTAAGAAACATGGAAATAAAACATGGAAATGTACTGGACAGCTCTGCAATGCCGAAAGGTCTGAGAGATGACAAAGAAAAACTAAAGGGAATGATCACAGAAATATTTTCATGGTTAGGAAAAACAACTGTACAACATCTAGCCAAGAAAGGAACACTCTTGATGACGCAGGAGTATCACTTGTCAAGGCCTCCAATCAATAAACACCTCCATGAATGGAAATTCAGTGTTTACAACATACTGCAAACCACTGATGAGACTAAAGAACATGAAAGGCAGACAAGACCTTTACAGAAAACATCTAAAAGAGCTAGTGCAGTTATGAACAAAAAAGAAAAAGAAAGAATCTTTGGTCAGATGAAGCCAAAATTAACTAGTACCAGAATCATGGGAAAGGAAAAGAATGAAGGAGAGAAACAGTTCATGATCTAAAGCATACCACGTTATTTGGCTAACATGGTGGAAGCAGCTTTATGGTACGCACACGTATGGCTGCTAGTGGAACCAGGTCACTAGTATTTGTTGATGATGTGACTGATGTGTTTATTGGAGTGTGAATGTTAGAGAGAAAGCACTTACGCGTAGACAAACATACATGGGTGAATGAGGCATGTTGTACAAAGGGCACCGAGTGCCCAAATAGAGTAGAAAAATGCAATAGAAGAACCAGTCCTTTTACTATTAGTCCCAAATATTGGATGACATCCCATTCTTAATCCATAGGATTTAATACGATGTTGACCCACCCTTTGCATCCATTCCAGCTTCAACTCTTCTGTTTAGGAGTGTGTTTATGGGAAATTCCCAGCTTGCCCTTAGAGGAGTCTTTTGTCCTCCAAGCTGTTGTCCTCCTGGATTTTGCTGGAGCCGTTGTCCCAGTTTGGGGGTCACTGCCCTGAGTGTTCCAGTTACCACGGGGACCACTGTTACCTCTCTAGCTCCTCTCTGAGCCCTTTGTGTTATTCAAGCTTCTCATGTTGTTTCTTCCTGATGTTGCCGTCACTTGGTATTGCAACATCTATCTCTACAAACTTCTTTCTTTGTTAGTCTACCACTACGATGTCCGGTTGGTTAGCCATCACAAGTTTTTCAGTCTGTATCTGGAAGTCCCACAGGATCTTACCTCTGTTATTCTCAACCACCCTTGGGGTGTGTCCCATTTTGACCTTGGGAATTCCAGGTCAAACAGATGTTCCTGTATACTATGCCGGCCTCTTGGCTATGGTGTTCCATGTATCCCCTGCCTGCTAACATCTTGCATTCTGCTGTTATGTGTTAGATTGTCTCAGGACCATCTCTGCACAGCCTGCACTTGGGGTCTTGCTTGGTGTGGTAGACCCCAGCCTCTATTGATCCTGTGCTTAGATCTTGTTCTTGTGCTGTCATGATTAGTGCCTCTGTGCTGTCAGTCGAGATTTGTCCAGCCATTGGTAGGATTTTTCTATATTAGCTACATCTTCTATGTGCCAGTGGTACATACCGTGCAGAGGCCTGTCCTTCCATGATGGTTCCTGTTCTTGCTCCTCTTCTTTCTCGGGTTTCTGCTGCCTGAGGTACTCACTAAGCACACTAAGCATCCTTTGTGGCCATCTTTCTGATGTACTCATGAATCTTTGTTGTTTTATCTAGGATAGTGGTTCTGACACTCACTAGTCCTTTGTCTTGGGGTTTTTTCTTTTTTAAACGGTGTGAGACGTCGGCCTGTCAGCCTATCTGTGGCGTTGGTGTTGATCTGGCTGAGGGGGTTCAGGGCTATGCGGAACAGCAGTGGTGACAGAGCATCTCCTTGGTAAATCCCGCATTTGGTGTTGACTTGTGCAATTGGCTTGAAGTTGGCTTCTAGTGTCGTCCTCTTATTTGGATGTCTGCCACCGCGATGGATCCTGTTCAGGTGCTGTGGTCTGCTCTTAAATCCACTAGCCATGAGCATTGGTGTTGCATGTTGCATTCTTTTCCCATATGTTCTTCCAGTATTGCTATGTCTCTAGCCTTGGTAGGGGCACTGTTCTCATGTTGATCCCCTCCCCCTGCCACCTGAATAGTTGTGTTGAGAACATCTGCTTTAAGCTATACTTCAGGGGTATTCAACTCCAGGCCTCAAGAACCGGTGTCCTGCAGGTTTTAGATGTGTCTCTGCTTCAACACACCTGCGTCAAATATTGAAATCATTAGCAGGACTCTGGAGAGCTTGACTGCATAGTGAGGACGTAATTCAGCATTTTGATTCAGGTGTATTGGATCAGGGACACATCTAAAACCTGCAGGGCACAGGCCCTCGAGGCTTGCAGTTGAATACCCCTACTATACCTCTTCAAGTGGTTAGCCAGGGCTGTGAGTGTTTGCTTGGCAGCCTCTAAGGCCTCAAGTATGGACAGCCTTTTGTGCTTATTAGGCACGCCTTTCTTCATCACACTTGCTGCAACTCTGATAGCTGGCTAACATCCCACAGTTGCTGCCTTGATTTTTATCTTTTAGGTTAGCTGGTCTGGTATTCAGCGTACTAGTTCTTATTGGGGCTTGGTACCCAATCTCGTGATGTGGGGATGATGAAATCTCCCCCCTGACCTTTCGTCCTGGCTCCCCCTTACCGTAACATTTGTGTTGTACCTTGTCAGTCTCTAGTTGCGATAGCAGTTGTTTTTTTTCCGATGTTGGAACACTGAGCGATGAGTTGTCTCAATCTCAGCCGGGATGTTCATGTCCATTGGTCCCACATTCACTTCATGTAACCCATTTCACTGGGATTACATGTGTAGTGCATTCCATCTGTTCCAGATTATCATCTCGTGTTCGTTTATGTCATATCCTTCTTGTTCCCGTAGCCCACTTATCGCCAGTGTGCCCAAGTCTACTGTTTCGAGTTCAAATCCTCAATTGTCCAAGTATGCTGGGAAAGGGCTGGGAAGGCTAGATTCCACAATGACCCATTTGATAGCTTCTCATCTTTTTTCCCATGCAAAAAAAAAAAAGAGGCAACCCTGATCTAATAACAGCCTAGGCATGGTAGCTAAAATCCTCAGAAGAGGCAGAGATTTCTCTCC
Source organism: Bujurquina vittata (assembly GCA_015106715.1). NCBI lineage: Eukaryota > Metazoa > Chordata > Actinopteri > Cichliformes > Cichlidae > Bujurquina > Bujurquina vittata. The sequence continues at coordinate 9,436 of VUQK01039364.1, forward strand.
CTCTTTCATTGTTAGCTGTGAACATCTGGTTCCAAGCCATGATTCATGAAGAAGTGTTTTCCTCCCCCTCTTCCGCCTCAGTCGTGATCAGTGATAGGACTGGGTTTTGTGGGAAGGAGAAAAAAGTCTCTGGTGTCAATCAAAGCCTCATGGAAAGTTATCCAGGGAGCCAGGGCGGGATATATTTAGATGGTGGTGGTTTGGAGGGTGGTATGTGAGAGGAAGAGGGGTGAGTGCATGTTTGTGAGGGGGAGATGTTCGAGTCCAGGCACTTTGCCAAGAGAGACAAAGAGGAAGATGGAGGGCAGCCGGGATGTGGTGGTGACACTGAAAGCTGGAAAAAAAAATTGATCAGCCCTCATGTCATATTTTAGGATGGTTGAAACTTATTTTCATGTTTGTATCCAACATTTGCAGTGCTAGTTTAACTGGTTTGGGTTTGTGGTCAGAATTATAGCTAAAATTGTTAAGAGAAGTTCCGTGTGTGTGTGTGTGTTTAAGGATTAGTAATTCAAGATCAATTCAGTTGAACACTATATGATTATACGAATTTAAAAAATCAGCTTAATTAATTTACAAAAATTACTGAAATTATTCCCTTATTTTTAACTGTTATTTCTCTATTTAATTTCCAAAGTGCATTAGTCTGAAGCCGTTTTACATGTTGCATTTGTATATCCTGTACTTAAAAAAAAAAAGGATACAAAAAAAGGTTTGATCACCTGTAAGGGAACAAGGGCAAAATACATTTTGTGTTTTAGGGGTAACGACTTTTAATGTTAATCTAAAATTTACAAAGCTTTGTCCTTAGCAATAAAAATC
>VUQK01039365.1:8044-18414 GCA_015106715.1 Bujurquina vittata
CTTACAGTCCAACCAGAAGATCATAGGTCTGAAACAGATATTCAGAAGAGGCAATCTTAGGCAGGCAGTTTTGGATACAGTCCAACACGTCTTTGCATTTAAATTTTTCATAAACATAATCATAATCAATTGAATTTTGTTTGTTGATCGTCTGTAAATGAAGGTGAATGATGCATTCAGCGTGAACTCAAAGGGTCACAGGACATAAAACCCAAATAATGGGCATCTGCAGAGCCTGCTGAGAACTCTGTGGATTTATTGCTACAAATGATCCATTTCACTTAATCTCTACTTCATTTTTCCAGCTTCAAAAAGAGCTTTCACAGTTTACAGGAAGGTGCACATATGATTAGATCTCCCCTTTTAAATCCGGGACTATCCAGTATCAAACTAGTAACATGCCCTTAGAAACTGTTCCACAGTCAAAATGTGATAACCGAAGGCGGATCCGTCCACGAGGTGGGAAGCGCTTTCTGATAAACAGCTGACAGTCTAACTCCGCTTTATTGTGTCTTCTCGGTGCTGTTTAATAACACTGTCTTTCTCTGTGTTCGCCTTCCCCAGACAAAAGGTCAAACTGTAATAATGGCACAATCTCTCGGTGCCATCCGCCCATGCTGGAGGTACAGGCCAGCCTGCATGAAAGACAATAGTGATAATGACGAGGCTCTCTCACGGGCTCATTGTGAGCTGCTGTCTGCTTCCTAATAATATCACGGGCCTGTGTTGTCGCGAAGTGCGCACGCAGAGGCTACACCTCTTAGACAGCTGTTGTTTCTCAAATCATTCTTGTCCAGTGTATGTGCATGTAGGCGCATACACTCTGGAGGCGAGTAATGTTTTCTTTATTTTAGCATTGCTCTTTGCCTTAAGAAATCATATCACTGCCCAATTTCTTAGTGTCTCAGGTGCCTGGCAACATCTTCTAATGTCTTCATAGTAACAAACAGGAAGTCCATTTAAAGGTAACGCTCTTAACTCCCCCACTGTTTAAGCACTCTACTTCTGGTTGCCAAAGGAAACGTGCACCCTCCAGTTGAGGAGGAGCATGGAAACAAATGCAGCACACTGAGAGACACTCTATCCCTCATTGTTGCCTACATTTGCCAACCGCTTCACTCAAGCCACTCAAAAAGCGCCAAAGACCCCGCTTGGCACAGATAAAAGCAAAGACAGGCGTACTCTCAATACATGAAATCCACATTCACTGCGTATCTGCTCCATTTATGCACCTCAGGTCAAGCTGCACCCTGCGCACGACATATCTAGATCATGACAAACGCATTCATCCGTTTAAAAAATAGACTTGATGAATGCCATGCTGCCGGTGTCAACACTTTTAACTCTTTGTCACCTGATGTGGCAAATTGCCATCATTTTGAAGTGAAATTTTCTTTATGGATCAGTTTTGGTGTTTTAGCATTTCAGGAGCTCCTTTGTCATGTTTTCAGTGGGCGGCAGATCTAGACTGCAGTATTTTACAGCTGAACCATGCAGCTGAAACACATGCAGAACACAGCAGGTCCTACGTCCAGATGCTTTTCACTGATTGCAGCTCTGCTTTCAATACATGCTCAACAGCAAACTGTCACCTCTGGGCCTCTCCTCCCACCCGAAGACTCAGTCTGTCGCACCGCTGCTACTATAAGTCTACATTGTGTACCACTGTGGACATGGACAGCTGGAGACCCGACAGCCGAGCAGTCATTTCTGTCATACGTCTTTGGTCCGCTTGAAGCCTGCCACCTGGGGAGCATGCATCGTTGGTGCATAGACATGAATTCTCTGCAGACGAGTCTGCACGGTCACAAAAAACAGGCAGGCCCCTGAATGTCCGCACGGACCCTCACGCTAACCATCTGATGATAAAATGTATGTCACTGGGACCCAATCAGATTTGCACATGAGGAAAGAACAATCCCTGCACACCAGCATCTGCATTTCCTGTGACTCCTGAAGTTGCTGATTACTTTCTAGCACTCTGCAATAGAGAGCATCTTGACTTACTGTGTGCAGCTGATCAAAGAGCCCTACAGAGGGTCCTAAAATCAGTGCAAAAGATCATCAACTGCCTTCTTCCCTCACTCGAGGACACGTGCTTCCTCTCCGGAGCCCAGAACATCATGAAGGGCCCTGCTCATTACCTTTTTGACCTTCTGCGCTCAGTGAAATCTAGACCCTCAGTGATTCTGTAACACACTTTCCTACTTCACACTGCTATGTGTGCAATATTCTTTTCCTAATATGTTTCCAGTCAGTGTGACCCTTGACCTCACAGCACCGTGTTTCACCCTCATTGTTCTGTTTTTCTGCAGGAACACCAAAACTGTAAAACTGTATTTAGTGACAATAAAGACATCTTATACAATCAGCTGCCACTTTATTAAGTACACCACGCTAATACCAGGTTATATGCCCTTTTGCCTTCAGAACTACCTGATAGCGTCACACATTTGTTGCAGATTAACTGATACTAAGTGGCCCAAAGTACCAAGAAAGTATTTCCCACATCATTACACCAACACGACCAGCCGGAACTGTTGATATCATGCAGGATGGGTCCACGCTTTCATGTTGTTTATGCTGAATTCTAATCCTACCATCCAAACGTCACAGCAGAAGTCGAGAGTAACATTTTACTAATCTTCTTTTGGTCATCCGGTGTGGTCTTCTGCTGCTGTTCTCCATCTGCATCATGATTTTACATGCTGAGCATTCAAACATGCTCTTCTGCATACCTTGGTTATAATGAGTAGTTATTTGAGTTACTGTTGCCTTCCTAAAAGCTGATCTTCAACAGCATGTCTTTTGTCTCGTCTCCTTCCCCTCACGTCCAACTGGTTGGGCCAGATGACTGACCCTCACTGAGCCTGGTTCTCCCAGAGGTTTCTCACTGTCAAAAGGGAGTTATTTCTTCCCACTTTTGCCAAGCACTTGCTCATAAGGGGTTGTTTTGGCAGCTGGGTTTTCTCTGTATGATTGTAGAGTCTTTATCTTACAGTATAAAGCACCTTGAGGCAACTGTTTGTTGGGATTTGGTACTAATTGAATTGAACTGAATTGCCTCGGGGCATTTTGGCCCAGTGAACTGCCGCTCGCTGGATATTTTCTCTTTTTCAGACCATTGTCTTTCACCCCAGAGATGGTTGTGCAGGAAAATCCCAGGAGATCCCCAGCAGCTTCTGAGACGCTGGCATCAGCAACCACACCTCAGAATCTGAGTAACTTAAATCCTATTTTTTCTCCATTCTGATGCTCGGTTCACTTCAGCAGGCTTCGGCAGTGCAAATGTATTGAGTTGCTGCCATGTGACTGGCTAAAGTGCATTAATGAGCAAATGAACCTAATATTGAACAGTTGAAAGAGCTTTAAATGTATTTTTAAAAGAAGAAAAAAATCAGCATGTGAAGCTGAAGAAACCTCCTGACTATCTTTAACTCATGTGAGAAATGCTACTAATGCTAATGCTGCTAATCTTCCCGTTTAACTCTCCAACAAACAAAAATCAAATTTCTCCTGTAACTTTGACACCTTCCCCCAAAGGAGCCGAAGAAATTCTAAGTGAGAAAAGGGCAGTAAATGTCATTTATAATTTTTCCTGGTAAGTGTGAGTGCCTGAGTACTTTACGGTACATCAAGCTGAGGACGTCCTTCTGCCCCAAGGCCTCAGAATCCCTGAAATCATTAGCCATTTCCCAAAGCACAGCAGTGCGTTCACAGATGAACTGCTGCTGATGAATGTGCTGGAGAGCTCTTCTGTATTTGTCCCGGCCTCCTTTAAGAACTAATCTGTCAGTGTAGGCTGGATTTGCTGTCAGAGAACCTCCTATAATGTGCTTATTTCTGAATGTTTCTACCTCTTTAACGCTACTTTTCGCAGTGTAGTTTGCTTTAAAGGAAAAGGCTAACTAATTCTGTAGGCTAAACTGAACGCCAGTGAGAGAAGAAATAGTTGTTAGCTGTTGGGATTATGAAAACATTCTGCCTCACACTCGCAAATACTATTGGATAAATATAAATCGACTTTCCCTGTCATCTAGACTTCACTGAAACTGTGTGATAAAGTCCAGTGAAAATTAAACCTTTCACCACTTGAGCGTGAGATGTTCTCACCCAGCTCTTGTTTCCATAAATAAGCAGTATTATGCCATCCACTTTAATACGAGTGGGCAGGAGGGAAGGGAGCCAAAGTTAAGTGATTAAATGCAATTTAAAAAGCAGCCAAATCACAAAGATGACGAGGATGCGGGTCACCACTTTTTTTTTTTATTTGCTGTACACACAGTTGCATTTTGCTTTGAATAAATATTAAATAAATAGTGCCATCATTTTAGACAGAGGAAAAAAAAATATTCAGTGCCTACAAAATATAGCCTGAGAATCAGATTGTATTTTTTTCATAGTAAATCAGGATTGTCCCAAGAGGCTATGGAAAGACAGCATCATTCAGTAAGTGCACAGTGCATACTACTACTACTACTACCACCATCATACTCCATGCTACAATAGTGCAAGAATAGACTGACGTCTGCATTTAGGATTCACTCCAGCACACGATAAAGCAACACAGGGTGATTAAAGAACATGCAGACGCTGTGACAGATGGTCCGCAGAAGGCTCCGAAGGGCTGTGTTGAATTTAAAAGCTGGGGAATTTAAAAAAAAGTGTTAACCTTGACTGTGTGATTCATTTTCATGACATCCTGCTTTTCAGTGCTGCACAGACGACGGCAGACACAATGGCCACATCTACTGGCCATTTTGCAGCGTTGCATTCATGGATTTGAAGCTCTGGTGCACAGAGAAGTCTTTTTTTTTTTTTAAATAGTCAAATAAATAAATATTTTGTGGTACATAATCCACCTTAAAGCGGTGGAGAAGATGAACTAATATAGTTAAATCCCAGATACAGTCCAGTCGCTGCATAAATGACTGGAAAAACACAAGATGAAACACACACACACACACACACACACAAAAAAAAACTGAATTTCACACAGCCAGCATTCCCAGAAAGGTCACCGAGGGAAAACATACACATGCATGCTTCACTGAGCTGGACACACAGACAACACAACCAGATTACACAATAAACATGAATGGTTATCTACCCAGCTCAGAAGTGTTGAACTAGAGAGGGTAATCCTTACAACGCAGGCTGTTCAAATGATTACCCAATCTACTGCAAACACATGTCATTTTTGGCAAGACTTTGAGAGAGTTTTTAATTTGTATAAATATGAGTGAAGAGGACGTCTTTGGTTTAGGAACCATACAAAAGGGTTCAGTACCCTCGCTCTCAATGAGGAGCTACCGGACATTTTAAAAGCTTTATATCGGTTTGCAACATGTAGATGCAAATATCTGTTGGGTAGAGGTTGGGATAGGATTATAGTCGATGCTCGGTTTAATTAAGGACATGAATTGTAAATTAAGAACATACTTGAACCTTCAGTTTTAATGAGATTGTATCTCATAAACAGCACATCTATACAGGCTCCTTAACATTAAAGATACCACAAAGGCACGTCTTGTTTTAGTTCCTCGGGTCAGATTTCAGGCGGCATCTTGTCCCCCGGCACGTCTGGAACTTCTTTCATTTCCCCTCTGTTCTTCTTCTCAAACTCTGCAGTAATCTGAGCCAGCGTCTTACCCTTTGTCTCTGGTAAGGTGAGCCCCAGAAACACGGCAGACACCAAACACACGGCCAGGAAAGGCAGGAAGCAGAAGTTCCCCAGGCCGCTGACGATGAAAGGGAATAACATGCCCACTAGGAACAGGCTGATCCACATTAGAGAGCCGGCGATCATGTAGGCCGCCGGACGAGCCTTCTGATCAAAGATCTCAGCTGGTAAGATCCCCGTGACCCCGGCTGGGCCCAAGCCAAAGCTGAGGATGTAAGCAAAAACGCACACCATGCTGAGGTACGTCATCCCTGCCACCCCGCGGCTTTGGAGTGAAAGAGCTACAGTGAAGACGATAGTCCAACAAGACATAAGACTGTACCCCCCAACGAGAAGGTACCTGCGGCCCACACGTTCGATCAGGAGATTACTCAGAATAGAAGCTGTTAGCTCAGATGCGCCTGTCCCGATGGCGGCATACTGAATTTTCTCTGGTGGGATCCCTGCTTCCTGAAAGATGTAGGAAGCATAGAAATAGATAGAATCATTTCCGCAGAGCATCATGGCACTACTGGCAGCCATGACTGTTCTGAGTTGAGATCGTAAATCACGATCCTTAAACATGGACCAGAGCGTCTTAGCAGAAGGTGCAGATCCAGAACTTATGGCTGCGGACATTTGCTGCTCCTGAAGCAACTCCTCCATCTCCAAGACAGGAGCCTCTCCACCGCGGAGTCTCCCAAGAGCCTGGACACACGCTTCCTTGTCTCCCCTGTCAATGAGAAGGTATCTGGGGCTTTCGGGGAACCAGGGAAGCGTAACAAGCTGGATCAGTGCGGGTAAAGCATTACTAGCTAGTAAATACGGCCAAAGAGTCTCAGTACCCAGCAGTTCAGTCAGTCCCACAACCTGACCCAAGAAGATCCCGAATGCAGTAAAGACAGCAGAGGAAAAAGCCACAGCACCTCTGAGGTGTTTGGGAGCACTTTCCCCGAAATACATAGGCTGGACACTCATACTGACACCCGAATTCATCCCCACCAGAATGCGGGCAATGATGATCATCTCAAATGATTTCGCCAACCTGCACGTTAGCACCAGCACCGTGGCAACAAAGAGGAAGGAATTGTTCAAAAGCAGTGATTTCTTCCTCCCAAAGCGGACCGACATAGGCCCCGCCAACAGGGCCCCTAGGAGACCACCCAGTGAGAAGGCTGACACTATCAAAGTCCACGTCAGGGTCACCTGAGTGACATCTAAGCCTGTACCCCAACGCTCCATGTAGGTGTCATTAATGAACCTCTGGATGTAGCTGGTAGGAGCATTGATGATGGAGATGTTGTAGCCATACTGAAATGTTCCTCCAATGGCAGCACAGAGCACAGTCAGAGCAAGAGTCCTGCCACTGCCTGAGGGTTTCCTGGCTTCTTCTGGCACGTTATCCTTGGAGTTCATCTCAATGCAGACGGTCCCAGTGGATGAACACACGTGTGCCCTTGCTTTTGGTTCCTACAGTAGTTAAACTAGTACAAACCTTACAGGGAGGCGATTTTTGCTCTTATGAAGCTACATTAGTCCTCTAACGCGGTTCGAGTGAAAGCCAAAATGATTCTTTAGTTAAAGCCGGTGTGACATGTATCTGATGCTAATATGTCCTGAGTATAACCTCTCAGGAAACTGCTTACACCCACAAGTTCCACTGTGCTACTACAAACGTGTAAACTGTAATATTATCACATTATACAGAATTATTAAAATATTATCAATCAGACGATGTAACCACTGATACATAAGGGGTCTTAATACAGATATAATATTCTGCCAGTCTAAAGTGAGGGAATAAAATTCATGGTTCAAACGGGTGTTTCCGCCTATGTAAGGCGCGTACAGGCTCCTGATTGGTTCAAGCTTATTACGTCATTTCTCTGCGATTACTACTGTGGCGAGGGAATATGTGAGTAAACGCCGTCGTTTTAGTTTGTTTCTTTTATATTTGGCTGATAAATAGCGAGTAAGTGCGCTGCAGTGTTAACCAGAGCGGTGTTTCTTTTGGTTTTACATGCATGTGTGAAGACGCAAATACCATAAGCAGCGTTGTTACTTAATTTTTAAACTAATGGTTAGCTTGCTAACTACTGAGCTAGCTTGATTTAGCATTGGTTTCCGTGCGAGCACATAAACTGGTCACGCAGCATCTGTAGTATTCAGCTGCAAATGAAGACATGATGACGGTATTCAACACAGTCTTGTAAGGTCGGAATGCCGTTCTCTAGTGATCATAAAAGATTAGCCAGAGGTTTTGGAGCTTAATTTAATCATTAAAACAATCATAAAAGGGGGAATCTCATTAACGCGTCAGTAATATACTACAATAAGGTTCGTAAAGCAGGGAATATGGCAATGCTATTAAGAAATTTTGAAGAATTTAGCTTGCAGTGGATGGCTGAAGATATAATGAACAACTAGCATTAATATTTCCACCAAAATACTGTAAATTTCGCTAGTGGCTCTGAAGCATACTGCATGTGTAAAAACACAATTACACCTATTTTTTCTTTTTCGGCCAATGTTGACCTTTGTCATTGTATATTATTGGCTATGTTATAGTAAGTACAGACAGAAGATGTATTGAATAATTCAGCAAAGTGGTAGCAAATTAGTAGATACAATGCCGTACATAATAAAGTAAGACAAGATGAAGATTCTTTGTCATTTCTGCAGTTGCAAGCTAAAAAAGAAATGAAATGGTGGTTCACCTGGAAACGAAGTAAAAAACAATCTAACTAAAATATAAATTTACAAAGATATAAAAATTAAAATGGTCAACAGCCAGCTGCATTCATACTGAGTAGTGAGAGCCTATGTGTTGAAGTGGATTATGCTACTGTGCAATTATTGTGCAAATGTTCATAAAAGCTTCTTGCTCACAGTTTGTTCAGTGCTCTCACAGCCTGCGAGAGGAAGACTAGACTTGGGGAAAGTACTCCAAAATCAGTGAAACTCCAGTCATTGTTGCTGAGCTTTTCATTCAGTAACTGCAGTTATTGCAATTTACCCACTGCCTTTGCTTTCAGTCTCAGGTGTCAGCTTAACAGCCAGCTTGGATGGTTTGATGTTACTGTGTACAAATGATACTGTATTTTTGCACACTGTAAAGGCCTCAGAGTGATGTCTGGTGCCTTAAATCTCATCTTTTTTTGTTTTCTCCTTCTTCTGCAGGGCGCCTTCTCCAACAAAGAGGAAGGAGGATGACAAGAGCAAGCAGCGTGGTAAAGAAAAGTCAGGAACCACAAAAGAAGGAGCCGATAAAGGCCGGGGCCGAGACAAGAACCGTACGCGGCGCAGTGCTTCTAGCAGGAGCAGCAGGTCAGACCACAAGATCACTTGTAGTCTGGTTTGAATGCCAATTAGTTCATTTTAATTCGATTTTGGTATCAAACCCTTCTGCCGCTCTCCTCAGCAGGTCATCCCATTTAAAAATAAATAAATAAATTGTGATGTATTGTTTAGGTCGAGCTCCAGCTCCAGCAGCAGCAGTTCAGGCTCCAGCTCCGGCTCCTCCAGCGGCTCCAGCTCCTCGGCTTCCAGCCACTCGGGCTCCTCCAGCTCACGCTCCTCTTCTTCCTCATCATCATCATCCTCACCGAGCCCCAGCCGCCAACGTCATAACAACAGACGACGCTCACGCTCAAAGTACGGAGCCGGTTTCTAGGAAGCACTTAAAAAGTTGAATGTAGTAAGAAATAATCGGAGATTGTGCATAGTCTCTTGAGTGAGCAATCCACAGTGATTCTTGATTCTTGTGACGTTTTAACTAAAGAAACTGGTACTGTGGATTAATTTTAAGAGTTTTTGGATAAGAGCTTGTCATGTTAAATGAAAGTCAAATGTTGCTGTAGGTCCAAATCAGCAAAGAAGGATGACAGGGATCGACGACGGCGAAGCCCCACACCCAAACCTACCAAAGTCTACCTGGGTCGGCTGACCAGAAACGTCATCAAGGTACATTCTTAACTAGAAGTGCTTAAAAAGATTGAGGTTTTTGTTTTTCTTTTTCTTCTTCTTTTTCTTTTTTTCTTTTCTGTTTAAGTCTTTGAAAAAAGTCAATGTTTGTGTGATGTATACAACCATAAATCTGACATTTACTTGGCAGTAAAGATTTTCTTTCACATCTTATTTCTCTTGATATGTGTATATGTCAGCTCAGTGGGGACTTTAGGTCGGTTCAGCCTACAGATTAAAAATAAACACATTGCACAGCTTTAAACTGTCAGAAGATTTTTATAGAAGCTGTTTGGGAACAGAGTTTATTTTTAGAGGTCATAAAAAGTTTCTGGTGACTTTGCTGAATAACTGTTTCTTTATAGTTTGTTTTAAAATGTATTGTTGATCTGATTGAAGAAGCGAGTTGAAGGGACAGTGGGTGTTGTTCACGGGGGACTGATTTAAGCCTTTGTTTTGGAGTTTTGGCCAGCAGCATTAAATCTCTACTAAATACTGTTAGCTACAGTAGCTAGTAAACATAATGGAAACATGTCAGTTTTAGCAAAAGCTTCAATCATTTTTAGTTAATTTTGCCATCCGTTCTCCTGGTGAAGAACGACCACCAGAAGGCTTATGAGATACAATAACTACTAGGGGTGGGCCATGTCATATCATTTGAGATATCATTTGAGAAGCATTATTATTTGAACATGCCAATAGTTTATTTTTGAGCAATTTCTCATGTACATCTACAATTGGATTG
>VUQK01039365.1:18736-28841 GCA_015106715.1 Bujurquina vittata
TATATAAATATATATATATAATGTATGTATATATGTATGTCATTCCGCTAAAAAATATTGTGATATTATTTTTGGTCCATATCACCCACCCCTAATAACTACTGATTGTAGCTTTTGTTTTAAAAGGAAAAAAAATCAATAAATAAAAATCCCAAATTCATCGGCTCAGTTTACAGGCTCACTAGGATGTAATGGGCTGCAGGCCCTTTGTTATTATTGTATTGTATCCATTTATGGCGCATTTGAATTTGACTGTCTATCCGGTGAACGCTGTCACAGAATCTTACTGTTCTGCACTTCAGGCTGTGACACCTTCTGCCTGAAGGCAGGAGGGGGAACAGCTGTGACGGGGCTGTGAGTGATGTCCCCTGTGATCCTTTTTGCCCTTGACAGGCAACATTATTGGGCCAGGCCCCCCAACAGGTGGCAGCGAGACCCCAGTAATCTTCTCAGCTGCCATCACCACTCTCCCCAGTGCCTTTCTGTGTGAGACACTGTTACTCATGCCACAGAAAGATGCTGCTTGTTAGCACACTTTCTATGGTGCTCCTGTATAAAGTGGTGAGGACAGATGGGTTAAGACGGACCCTTTTTAACCTCTGTAGGAAGTGCAGGCACAGGTGAGCTTTTTTGGCAATGGAGATGTGCTGGGTGCAGGTCAGATTGTTGGTGTCATGCTGCACCATCTCCACAGCAGTGTCCTTGAAGTAGATCAGGGTTTCTTCTGAAGTCACATACCAGTTCTTTGTTTTGGTTTTGTTTTGGTTTTTTTGCCCACATTCAGAATCAGGTTGTTGTTGCTTCACCACTCTGCAAAAAGTTTCACCTCCTCTGTCGTTACTGTGCAGGCACACAATAATGACAGTAGTACTACTGTCTGTAGTACTGTCGTTACTGTCCACGACGACACCCACCACTGTTGTGTTGTCTGTGTACTTGATGATGTAGTTATTACTGAACTTTGCACAACAGTGATTGGTCATTAGGGTGTAATGTCAGGGGGCTCAGGACACACCCTGTGAACAGCCTGTATGTAGTGAAATGGTGCTTGATTTGTTCTGATTGAGGCCTGGATGTATCATCTTCAGTGGTACCGTTTGGTTGAAATGCAAACTGTAATGGGGCGAGTGACAGGCTAGGCTAAAGACTCAATCCAGAGATGGGCGAGGAATCTAAATGGCCACATTATCATGCTGAAAGAATCAGTTATAACAGAAATGAGCAAACTTTATTGATTTTAGAATTTACTCACAGGAAAAACAGACGACGCATTTCAGGTGTTTTCTGTTGTGTCTTTGAAGGAACACATCCAGGAGATTTTCTCCACATACGGCAAGATCAAGATGATTGACATGCCCATGAACCGCATGCACCCTCACCTGTCCAAGGGCTACGCCTACGTGGAGTACGAGACCTCCGAGGAGGCAGAGAAGGCTCTGAAACACATGGATGGAGGTAGGACGAACTGACGAGATGGTTTAAGAGCCACGTTCTGAGTCATGCGCTAAACTGGAGCTGAAAGCAGACCGACACTCACGCTGATGTCTTTCAGGTCAGATTGACGGTCAGGAAATCACAGTCACGGCTGTGCTGGCTCCCGCAGTGCGTCCTCCTCCTCGCAGGCTCTCCCCTCCCCGCAGAATGCCTCCTCCGCCCCCGATGTGGCGCCGGACTCCACCTCGTATGAGGAGAAGGTAATCATAAACACATTCTCACATTTACTATATTATACATGTAAAAGCTTTCTGATCATTTACTTTTTTCTGTTCTTTTTCTTGCGCCCATTTTCTCTTTTTCTAGGTCTCGGTCTCCACGCCGACGCTCTCCAGTACGGCGCCGGTCTCGATCACCCGGCCGCCGCCGTCATCGGTCGCGATCCAGTTCCAACTCTTCGCGCTAGCCGTCGTGAAGCCTGTCCTCTTCCTCCCTCCTCTGAGTTTGCTCCTTTTGTCCTTTTGATTAGTGCAACAAAAAAAATAGGAAAGAAAAAAAACATTTTTGTGTTGTTACATTGTTAATTGATGAGAACAGGGGCACCAAAACCATCACTGCATAACCCAAAAACTGTTTAGGTGGTTTTTATGCCAACATGCATTCTCTCAGATAAGACATAAGAATAATGTTGGACTTCTATATTTCTTGTTATATTCATGTATTTGAAAATGGGCCTAAAAGGCAAATCTTCATGTGTCCCTGGTGAGGATAAAAAAACCTTCATTCATTATTGGACCTCCCAGCAAAACAATGTTTTCCTCTCATGCTGTCAGTTTGTTGCTCATGTGGCCGTGACAGTTAGCTGGCGGCTGTTAGCGAAGTACAGACTCACATTGATCCTTCGTTTCCCACAGCAGCTCAGGTTTACACTGCTTTTTTAAACTGGTTGGTTTGGTTTCCCCCCACATTTATTTCATATAATCTAAAATATTCCTGTCTTGTGCTACTGCTGCAGAACACCGACGCCAGCGAGCTAAAATTAGTGATCAACATTAGATGAGTGGCTCGTATTTGCTTTGATTGAAGTATTTCTTCTTCTCTTCGTGTTATTGTGGCAGGCGTGACTAAAAAACTATGAATAAAATGTCACCAAATAATACGGAAGTCATTAGAGCAGTCTGTAGGTTTTGATAGTGTACTGCACACAAACAATATTCAACCCAAATACCAAAAACGTTGTGATGCTGTCAGATTTAAATTGTGTGTTCACCTGCATTTTATTCACTGTAGAACTCAGAAAACATCAAATTTTATGGTTTCCTGAAAAAAAATTTGCTCCTTTTGAATTTGATGGCAACACTTTTCAAAAAGGTTGCGATGCTACATAAATGCTGTGCAGCATCGCAACCTGCATTTAGCAGCAGTCTGTGAACTGAGGAGAGAGCTGCTGGACGTTTGGAGACTTTCTCAGTTCAGTGGGTATGTTTTCTTTTTTCTACTGTGAATAAAATATGCGTATGAGACTTGCAGATCATTGCATTCTGTTTTTATTTACATTTCACACAGCGTTCGAACTTTTTTGGAATCCGTGTTGTAAATATAAAGCCCCAAAACTGCTTGTTTGGAGCAGTTACAGGCAGACTGCTGTAATATAAGTACTGCAAACTAAGTAGTAATACTTTTGTAGTAGTAGCTGCTGTCAGCTGCCAAAGCTTACAGCAGTGATCACATCTACCCGTGAATACAATAGCCACAGTTATATTTATTATCTCCAAAACCTGCAAATGAATTGAAGGCATAACCGTGATATAAAGACCTGCAGCCTTCCTGTGCATTCGCTCTTTGATGAACTTCTTTCATGATTGGAACTGGCTGCTGGGTGCTCGGTGATACTGAAGTGTGGCGGGAATTTCTAATAAATGGCTGACAAAAATTACAAATCTTTCATTTTTGTCAGCCATCTAACAAATCTTTATCAGAAGCAACCATATCTCACTCATGGGTAAACTGTGATGGTGATAGATTTTAACTTACTTTATAGCCTCCATGTGATTTAATACCAATATCAGCTGCTTGATTGCGCTTCATAAAATGATTGTGGCGCTGCTGTTTGTCCGTGACTGTTTATATCTGGTTATGACAGCAGTGTGAGGCTGATATTTGATCACACCGAGCCATGTGGTGTAAACAGCTCTTTACAGTCATCGTGTTGTCATGGAGCCAGTTGCTTGCTGGGTGATTGTGGTCTGGGTGTTCTCATCAGTAAAGCCGTTTATTTTGAAGTTGACCTCTTCTGCTTTTGTCTTATTTTCTCTCATATATACACTGTTGCAATAGTGGCTTCAAACATGTCCAGTGTTGCAGACTGTTTTATCTACTGTTTCTGTGTTATGCAAATGAAAGCAGATGTCCTTATTTCATCTTTTAGCAAGCCCAGAAGTTTAACCGATTTTTTTTTTTTTTTCCCGGGGGGCAGTAAATCAGTTTAAGTCGTGAAATTCTTTGGATGTTTTCATATTGCTTCATTTAAACAGCACAGTAAATGTCGTGAAATGACATCATATAAAGACACACACAATGCTTTCATGCTGTGATTGTACGTATTTATCTCAGTATTACTAAAATGCTCATTTTCGAATCCTGGAGGCTTTGATGCAATTAAAATCAGCTGCAGATGGAAGCATGAGAAGTTTTTTTTAGAATCTTAATATTTTCACAGTAAACAGTGAAAAAGATGCAGAACAGAAGAGATGAGAAGCTTTTTTTCTTCTTTGAACTTTGAGGGGAAACATGAAACTTCAGTCTCTGAGGAACTTGTGTGTTCAGATCATTTTAGACTCGCGCGCACACGTTCATCTGGGAGACATAGATACAAAAGTACCTGATCTGTGTGAAGTGTGCTTGAGAGATGGACGTGTGTGAATCTGGGCTTTCTGGAACGGCTTCACAAAAATGAGGAAAAAGCTGAAAGGTGGAAAATGATGTAAAACTCAAAATGAAGAGCACTGAGCTGTACTGGTTTTAAGCTTTCTGATGCTAATGTTGCTAGCAGTAGATTGCTGCCTTTCTTTCTCATCATTTCCTCTAAATGTTGACTCAAGGCCCAGTTAGTTTTTGTATAGATTCCAGAAAGATAATCCACCAACTGTGATTACCTGCGCCCACGAAGGTCAGCTCAGGTCAACGGCCCACAAACGTGATCATTCAGTCCAATTTGGACGTCTGTGCAGAGGAATCAAAGTATTAGAGCAATCATTCCTTCCAATCATTTTCCATGTGTGCACTGAAGAAACCTGGATCTGAAATGACCTGTTTCTAATGTCACCATTATGCGCCTGCATTCTGGTATAATCATCCTTTTCCCAGGAGCCCAGGACAATAATATTAAGTTATTTTTATTTATTTATATTTGGACGGTCATCACTTTAATGGAAACACTCTGGAAAGCCGCCCCTTTTCTGGATTCCGTATTCTTAAGTTTCTCCACTCAGACTTGCTCCTTTTTTGCCTTAGTGGCGCTGGCTTCTCTATTACATCATCACCACTCTCTCCGCCTCCAGGTAAACGTGTTTCCTTATGTGGAGAAATGGGAATGTGGCCATATGCAGACAGTATGCAGATTGCAGTGAGCACGAGCCCATTGATTTAGAATGGGTCTGCAAATGAGTTTGCATGCATACGCATGGCAGTATGACCACAAGTGGCTGGGATGCTCAGCATAAACCTGACAGTGATTTGTGTGTGAACACATTTTTTTTGTGCAGGATAAGAACTTTTCCATTAGTAAATGAGGCCCAGTGTCCTTTGAGCACAGCAAACCATAAGACCTCTGGAACATTGTCCTTTGGACAGATGAGACCAAAGTGGAGATGTTTGGTCATAATGCCACATCTGCACTGATACGCTGTTTGGTTTTCACCAAACACCACCTGCCTACAGTCAAGCACGGTGGTGGAGTGGTGATGATTTGGGCTTGTTTTTCAGCCACAGGACCTGGGCACCTTGCAGTCACTGAGTCAACCATGAACTCCTCAGTAAAACAAAGTGTTTAGTGAGAGGCCATCTATCCAGCAGCTAAAGCTTGGCCCAAGTTGGGTCATGCAACAGGAGGATGATCACAAGCACAGCAGCAAATCTACAAGAGAATGGCTGAAAAATAATCAAGGTGTTGAAATGAATGGCCAACGCCCCTGACTGAAATGCTGTGGCAAGACTTTAAGAGAGCTGTGCGTAAAATAATGATAAAAATGAATTCAAGCATGTAGTCTATTTTAGACGAGCTTATTTGTTTTCTAACAGTCTCATCAATATAAAAGCAATAAATGCCAAGGACCGCTCAGGGAATCCCACTGTTGCAACTGTATCAAATGCAAAAACACAATAGTTTAAATACAAAACATTTATTGACATGCCAAAACAGCATCTATATACAAATTCATCTTATGTACAAAATTAGTTAATATTCACACAAAGCACAAAGTTCTCCTGCACTCATCCTTCTCAGCGTACGCTCACAGCACACTTTGCCTTTTCTTTGTTTTTGCACTTTGGAAACAGCAGCTGTAGAGTCATAAATCAGGGTTTGTCGTCTTTGTCTGCTTGGCTGGGAGGAGGATCCAACAGGTCCTTAAATCCCAGTTTCTCCAGAGGCTCCTTGGCCATCAGCTGACTGGAAATCACAACAAAAAACTAAATAATTATACTTGTTATCTTTGCTCAGTCAGTAGGGGGAACTTTTAATTGACTTTCTTACTGGTCCATTCGGCACTCCAGGTAGCCTTTGGACTGTAGTCGGCACTTGGAGTTGTCAAACTTGTTCTCTCTGAGACATGTCATGAACTTTTCTTTGAAGGCTTTACACTCTCCTGCAACAACAATGAGTCAAAAATCAGTCTTAATAAGAAATGTGCATTTCTGCTGTTGTTTGTAACCACACAGTAATAACCTGCACACTAATGCTCAGCTATAACAAATGGATATTTATTAACTTTATATAAAAATATTATAATTTCTTACTGATGGCTCAGTTTCAATGTGTAACCCAAAAAGCTGTGACAGTGAGAAGAGTGGTCAAATATCCAGCCAGAATTATGCCTGCAGCTTGTTGATGGCTACCAAAAGTGTCAGTACACATTCCTGCAGCATTCCTGCTATGAACTGTAGCTGGCTGCACTAATTAAAACTAAAACATTTCTAGAATACAATGTATCCGAGTCACTAACGTGGCGCTTTTTAAAAACGTGCCTTTTAAGTAGCTGCTGTCTGCAGTGAGAACAGTGTTATTTAACAGCCAGGCTCCGCTTTAACATACCGAAATGATCCAGAGGGAACGCGCCTTTGTCCGGAGGCCGAGGTTTAAAACTCTTCGACCCGAAATTCATAGCAGTAGACATGTTCTCTGTGCTTACTTAAAAAGCCTTTTAGAACTCACAAACAGCGATCTCCGTTCTTGACCCTGCTGTCGCAGAAATATGACGTTTTGTTTGGCAGCGTCGGCAGACAGACATTAGTAATCGAGTGACGGTCCAGTAGATTGTCGATTCCGTCCCAATAATTTCACGAAGAACATATTCAAGCGAACAGTATAACTTTATTTTTTTAAAAACTGAAGAAACAAATCAACAGAAATGATAAGGCTTTTTAAATCCATGATATTGGTAACCACTCACAAAAATAAACCTACATTTTCCCACTGATAATGTAGGGTTAGGTAATAATCCTATTAATAAGGGCACCCCATTAAGAACACATGACTTTGTGTAATAACACGGTTACTGGCTCTTATGGAACAATCAAGGGTGGATGCTTTTCTCTTAGATATTGAATGAAATTGAAAATCATAACTGCTGATTGAAAAGATTAAAAAAAAAATGTTTAAATGGTAAAACTGTAGCAAAGTATTATAGTTGTCACTATTCACCTATTGAGGTTAAGACTGTGAGCCCCCAGAGATGAGCTGCTCCAAGAGTGCCTCCGGCAGCTAAAGACAGATGGTGATGAGGAACTGTCATGGGCGACCATGACATGCATGGGCTGTGCCATCGACAGATAGAGGAAGTGGCTGACTTCCACAAACCCTACAGCATAGGGGCTCTGATCATGGCAGCACAAGAATAGGCCCTGAGCACCAGATGCATAGACGCAGGTAGTCTACCACAGCAAGTTGCAGACAATACCTAGGATCAGGATCTAAGATGCAAGCTTGGACTGCACACACTGAAAGGAACAACTCAGTGGTTGTGATGGTGTACGGGAAATTCTGTGGTTGAGAACAACAGGACCAAGTTCCTGTGGGATTTTCAGTTCCAGATAGACAAGCAGCTGAAGGAACGACGCGAGCAGATGAGGAACAAAGTGGTCCCAGTGGTAACAGGAGCACTTGGAGCTGGAGCCCTGAAAATGGAAGAGAGCCTCCAGCAGATTCCAGGCACAACATCAGACGTGCAGAAGAGCGCAGTCCCAGGAAGAGCTCAGATACTGGGCATGACCCTCACACTCCCAGGCCTCTGGTAGGGACCCAAGGTTGAGGACACGGAGCGTTCCTTTCAATTATAAAATACTGAAAGATAAAAAACAAAAAGGGAAGTAGACTTGTGTTGCATGTCAGGCTTTATTGGTCTGTTAAAGAGCCCTCACAGTTAGCAGTGGCCTTTTGTCCTCCACCTGACCCACTGTAGCAGTAAAATGCTTTTCGGTGGGGTTATCCATTTTGTCATTAGGCTATCAGTTTCATTTCAAATCTTTAAATGTGCAACTTCACCTGGTCCACCGCTGGATGTCTCACTTTTATAAGATATAAGAAGGCAGGAGGGGAGGAGGAGGCGACGGTAACGTGCAGGCTCGATTATTATGCAGCCGGCGAGCGTCGGTAACAGTGCGGGAGAGAGCGGCGGAGAGAGACGCTCTCGGCGCGGTTCTTCACCCATTACGCGCTTCAGGTCGGAGGTGCCAGGTGACTCTGTCCGTCTGTCGGAAGCCAGCAGCGGATGTTCTTGGGCGCCTTCTTCCCACCGCGGTGAGGCTGGATGGATAAACTCACCATGGCGCTGGAACCGGAGGGGAACAAGCTGCAGCTGCAAGACGTTCTGGCGAGACCGGGCAACGAGAAGTGCGCGGACTGCGGCAATCCAGGTAAGGCAACAACGCTCTCTCACACCCAGTTGTCGAAACCGGCAACCCGATGGAGCCAGCGCATGCTGCTGCAGCTGCTGCGCGGATGCATGTGCACCAGGAGGGGCGGATGAGCCAGCTGCCACTTCAGAACCGAACAGTTCTGGAGGAATCTGGTGCTCATATGATGACAAAGGCCTGGCTGCCTGAGGACACTCTCTTTTCTTAAGTAGACCAAGGCCTGACAGCGGACTCTGGACTCACAAGTCTGAGCCATAAAGCCATTAAACAGTGTCTGTGAAGACATGCCAACTGTCCTCCACATTGTTGTTCCTAACTGTGTGTGTGTGTGTGTGTGTGTGGTTTGGTGTCATTATGTTCTACACTGTCAGCAACGTGCACAAAGCTCAGTTATTACTTGTGTGTGTGAGTGTGTATTTTCAGTATAAATGAAGACAAACATATTTCACCTTATTCCTCTGCAGCCAGATCATTTCTCAGTGTCCTTTCTTCATCTCTCCATCCTTTCCATCCTCTCCCTCCCTTCCCCCAGATCCTCCCTTTATTCAGCGCACCCCTCCTTTCTCCCCACTGAAATGGCAGTAAACCAGCGAGTGGCCGCCGAGGCTCCAGTACGGGCCGAACGCCCAGTGCTTGGAGCCGAGCCTGCCCAGGACGCCTGTTCCTTGGCCCTGGTTACAGCTCCTCTGAGGACCGGTCGGTTGTAGCAGAGCAGCTTTTCGGAGCCAGCGGCACTTTTGCAAAATGAGATAGCTTTGACTGAGTGGTGGACACTTAAAGAGGGATTTCACTGTGAGAGATTGCCTCGGTTTTGTGTGGACGGTGCACGTTTGACTTAGCGGAAACATTTTGCTTTTTTTAAATTTATTTCTGTCACCAACCCACATAGACACAGCTCAGCCTTTAGTCAGTTCACAACAGCTTTTGCACAGTGGTTAAAGTGAGATTTGGCAGGTGGGGGGGGGGGACACAGATCTGGTGTGGTGGTGCAGCAGGGAACCAAATAACTCCCAGATTGATCTGTACTGTGGGCTCCAGCTGGCTTGTGTCTTAGTGGACCGACGTGATCAGCTGACCCGTGGTTCGGCTGTGGCTGTGGGATGTGCTGCTGCTGCTGCTGCGGCTCTGAAGTGTACTGCTCTTTGTGGATGTAGCCAACTGCCTTTTGAAATCTATTAGAAGATGTTATGGACTGCCAAATCACAGCGGAATTTGGCCAAACAACAGCATATTAAACAGCCTCCCCAGCTCGAGTCCAAAGCCATGACGTGATCTAAAAGCGCGCATGGATACCACAGCCGGCCCTCCGCCGGGCCAAATGACACATGAGTGATGTAAGCAAGGTTCTCATCTTCAACGAAAACAGCTTATTGGTTATGTGGATGAAAGCTGAAAGGAATACCAAGGCTTCAGCATATGAAAAATGAACTGCTATCTTGAAAATGGACTAAAATCTTTGAGGAGTGTTTCCAGCAGTGTTGAATGTAAGCTGAGAGGAATTAAGGTGGTGGTGGTGGGGGGGGGGGGGGGGGAACAAAAA
>VUQK01039366.1:0-10962 GCA_015106715.1 Bujurquina vittata
GCCCGTGCTCTGTGGCAGATTGCAAATGCGGCGAAACGATATAGACGCAACAAGCGATAGAAGCCGGGGCGGAGTCCGCGGTGCGCTCCCGTGAGACGCAGAGAAGCGCAAACTTGCTTGGATTTAAATCGGTAGGTTTTGTATCCAATAAAAGCAAGTAGTAGCAAATAAATTGGAGAATATTCTGTCAATTTAGTGACATTTCCACAGTTGCGGTCTCGACCGGTCTTGAAATAAAATCCCGAGTCCGCAACGTCCGAGACCGAGACAAGACGAGACCAAATGAGGTCGAGTCCATGACAAGACCGAGACCATCAAAAAGTGGTCTCGAGACCGGTCTTGAGACCAAGACCGATCTCGAGTACTACAACACTGCTCCAGAAAGATCACAGCTGAAGAAGAGAAGGTCTTTGTGGGTCATGATGATGGACGAGGATGATGACGATGATGATAATGGGGACGTGCAGGTCCTGCCTCACCTGCTTATCCTGTTCAGGATAAGCTGGAGCCTGTCCTACCTGTCACAGGGAAAGAGACAGGTACACCTGTACTAACACGCGCAATTAGAGTCACCAGGTAACCCTACGAACTGCAGGTCTTGGGACTGCGGGAGGAACCCGGAGAACCCACGCAGATACGGGGAGAACTGTAAGGCAGCGGTGCTAACCACCACGCCGCCGTGCTGCCATCACAAAGAGAACATTAATACTGCAGCAGCAGCCGCCGCTTGTTGCTGATCCTGCTGCAGCGTTCACTTTAAGATGTTTGTTTTTTTCTCACTCTGTTCATGATTTAGTTTTTTGTGGTTACTGAAACCAAACCGAGTCCTTTTCTGTAACGCCATCAGTTTGTTTGGTACTGCTCCTCCACTGACACAGATGAGTATGGATTTTATCTTTTTGAAACTTTGAATGAAGTGTGTACTAATACCTCAGTAAGGCTTCAGTGTGTATTTATTAGGGTTTTATTACAATAACACACAAACATGAAAATAAATGCTTTCTTCTTCAGTAATAAGCTCATAGCGGTTCAGGGTGGGCGGAGCCTATCCCAGCTGCAGGGTGAGGGGTGGGGTGCACTCTGTGACAGCTGCATGCTAAGCTGTTGTTTAGGAGTGTAACAAAGTATTTAGATGTACACATGTACATAATGGAGGCAGCAGTTATTTATTGCCACTTTTTGTGTATCAAACATTTACACACTTTAGCACATTTTAATAATAAAATATAAATCAGGAATGGAAAACTGTTATTTTAATTTATAAACTCTGTTAATTTTTTGCCCTAAAGATCGTCATCAATACTTAAATTGATAAAAATCAGTGACTATAATGTTTTTTTTTAATTCACAAACCTGCAGCTGTTATATCTGCAGGTCAGGATCTGTTATCGTAACATTTATCATCACAGTAACAGCAGCTGTAAACACTGATCACAAAGCATATGAAAAGCATAATCAATATAACCACTAATATTTTCCAAAATATTCCTCCTTTTATAATAATTATGCTTTTAAATGCTTTTATATGCTTTGTGACCCGTCGCTGCAAAAACAAAGGCCTTGTG
The DNA here is from genome assembly GCA_015106715.1 of Bujurquina vittata. Lineage (NCBI taxonomy): Eukaryota > Metazoa > Chordata > Actinopteri > Cichliformes > Cichlidae > Bujurquina > Bujurquina vittata. Next base: position 1,566 of record VUQK01039366.1, read on the forward strand.
AACTGTGTGAGCTCTCTGACTGTAAGAGGTGTGTGTGTGTGTGTGTGTGTGTGTGACCTTGTTTAAGTATAAACAAAGATTAGAGAACTGAGTGGTTTAGAGAAAGCAATCTGAGAGCAAGTCAGTGTTGCAAATACTCATTGTGCTTAAAATATAATATAACGACATTTTGTCCTTAAGAGTTTAATCAACAGGTATATTATTGACACCTTTTTGTTCTACTTTATATCAAATAATAAAATAGACAAACGATTAATGAATCGAAATTAATGAATAAACAGTGAATCAAACAAATAAGTAAATAATACATTGGACATAGAGCATCAGATATAAAGTGTTAACCTCTCAGTCTCAGTTTATCTTAAAGCTCTTGCCGCTGCACGTACAGTTAACATCAGCATGTTCTGCTATCAATGTGAACCAGATTGCTCTGTTTGATTAATTAAAACAGCATGTGCTGATGAGAGAAATCTGAATCATGGAAAAAAACAGCTTGGACAAGACGAAGGCCAAAACTCCAGCACACGACTCTGCTCTGATTCTGATAACGAGCCTCTGTAAAATGTTCTGGTTACTGAGGAGCAGCAGCGCTCTCTGGCAGAGGATCTCCACATGATCATGTGTATGTTGTGGAAAAAATAAATTGTGCTCTGAAACCAAACTGATTTTATGATGATTTATTGAAAATAAGAATATAACCTTTGAAAAGGAATCAATACAGCACGTGCAGTCTTCGCATTGACCAAAGAGCCAAATAACCACAGCTCCTTTATGCCCACCGTGTTGACACAATCTTGTGTTTGCCAGCTGTGGGGAGTTCAGGTTCTCACCACCATGCAGCATCAGCCTGATAATAAGTGCGTCATGGCCTTGGACACAGCCTGGAAAGAAGTGTGTTTTCTCATATTCACACACTTGGGCTTTGTACTAGAAAGTTACAGTTACATACCAGATTTAAAAAAAAACAAATTTTCCATTACAGTGTACATCTGAAATTCTGATGCTTCAATATTAAATGTTCTATTTTTCTAATTAAAGTGTTTCAGGTGTTTTCCTTCACAATAAAAAGAACACATTAACACACGTGATGATGCTGCATCATTTTACAGACATGATGGAACCGGGATGATGGTGGCTGCCTTCAGTCAGGACGGGACTTCAGTGCAGGCACGGAGAACTGTGCCCAGGACCCCATCCGGTCCAGCAGCCTGTAGTGTGCTCCACACCTGGTCTTCCTGGAGGGTGGGGGTTGTGGGACTGGCAGGGGACTGGGGGTGTGGCTGGGCGAAGAAGTGGTTGAACGAGGCAGCTGCTGATGAGTTGAACAGTCAGATGTTGGATTCCTCGCCACACGTGCTGAGAGTCGTTATTCTGGAGGTGCGACTCCGCCTCCCTCCTGTGCGCCGCCTCTCCTGAGGTCAGACCGGGCTGTACAGAGCTCTGTCAGCTGACAGGAAGGCGGAGTTCTGGGCCCTCAACAGCGCCTTCACCTCTGAGGTCATCCAGCACCTCTCTCTGTGATGATTTTAACTTATTTTCATCAGTCTGACATCCTTCTGATCGGCAAAGACATCAGCCAATCAGGGAATGGTGCTCACTAGTTTATGTGGCCCCCAAATGTAACATCAGGGGACGGGGAACTGAGCACAGCGCCCACTAGAGGGCGTCGACACAGCAAACCTTCTGCCAATGGCACGTATTGATGTGGCATCCTGGAGGAGCTGGACTACCTGTGCAGCCATGTGACTGCTCTGTTGTACGATGGTGCTTTAAGTTTAACTTCCATTACAATATTAATCGATTATGTTTTTTTTTGCATTGATAAAATTAAAGAAATGCAATAAAGAAATCTGATTTTTGATGTCATTTTTAATTTGAAGATTCGACAGGGAAAGATAGATGCAGTTTGCATAACAACGATCGCACTCTTGTAAATAATCACCGTTAAGTGTGCGATTGAAAAAACAACAAAACGGAACGGGCATAACGTGCTCCTTATCTGGGCAACAAACGGAGGGCAATAAAACGCAGCCCGCGGGTATAAAAATAAAACAGCAGCCTGTGTCTGTGCAAATGCCAAGCAAGTCAGTGCCAGGGTAAAAGGCAGCAGCATCCTCGGTTTGTTTACAACAGCCACCTGCCTGGCACCCCGCCCGGCTGAAGGAAACGTGTCGCAGGCTGTGACGCAAATCTTCATTCACAGAAATATTGAAATGTAATATTTATTCGACACATTTTTACAGCATTGTTAAGCGTTAATGATGTTTGTGTCCTGTTTGTCCTCCTACAGAAACCAAATTAAAACAAAAATATATATATTTCCCACCCCCATCTTTTTCCATTTTCAAACATTTTTGAAAAAGCTCCAGGGCACTAGGGCAGCGCTAAAGCGCCGCATGCGGTTATAGAGCCGCGGGTTTCCTGACCCCCGCCCTTGGCAAATGCAGAACTAGTGAAAAACAGAGAAGGTGAGGAGGGGGAATGTGAGTGTCCTCCACCTGTAACACCATCCCTGTTTGGGGGGGGTCTCATTGTTGCCCCTGTTGGTAATTTGATGAAGACCAAAGCAGTTTAGAGTGATATCTTCTTCCCACATTTCTCTGCAATGATGCTACCATCAGGCAGGTTTTGTGTGTGAGACCTGTGAGTTTCTCTTCTGGAGATCTGAGTCACAGACAGCATCACACTGACTCCACGCTGACATCACTGATCAATAATCAAAGAACAAACAGATCAGACTCATTGATCAGCCATCAGAGGAGTCGGATCAATGGAGCTCCTGCTCCTGTTGATCTCTGCTTGATCCTGGACCTGAGCTCTCCCTGCAGAGGAGACACAAGACAGTCAGGGACAAAGAGCCAAACCTGCAAACCAATCAGTGGTTCTAAAATATCCATCAATCAACCTACAATCCAACCAACCTTTGAGGAACAGTGTTTTCCTCCTGAGGAGTATAAAGTCCTTCTTGACTTCACACCTGTACCTCCCACTGTCTTTCTCTGTGGGGTGTTTCAGGGTCAGACTGAGGTCTCTGGTTCTCAGAGGTTCTTCATTCATACTGGTTCTGTCTCTGTAATTCTGGTCCTGTTCTCCAGGCTGGTGAGAGCCGTTATGATACACATGGACCTTCCTGACTTCAGGTTCACAGAATTCCCATTCTATCGTGGCATCTTCATGCAGGTCACCTGTGGTTGTGAAGGGCAGCTGGACAGACTCCGCCCCCTCCTCCACCTCCACCTGACAATCTAAGAGGACAGCAAACACAACATGAGCTGCAGCAGATCCGAAGGTCACAGGGACAGAGCTGTATGAAGGCAGAGCAGCTGTTGGAGCTGTTGGAGGCGATCAGAGCGTGATGGAGCTGTGATGTTTGCTCCATGTGCATATCATACTCTATCTTCACCCTCAGACTGACACCCTCCCTCTGCAGCATCTTCAAAGTGCTGCAGTTCATCTGTGGAGCCTTCCCATCGCTACAGGACACCTGTGATACCCAGGTAATTACGAAGGGCGCCACCCACCCACAGCACCCACCGTTCACACCCCTGCCGCCCAACAGTTTCTGCCCACAGGCCGTCAGGCTGCTGCACCAGTGCCTGAATAACAAACTGTGATTACCTGCTTTCACTCTCAAACACACCTGCAATGTTACACACAATACAATACAAACTTTATCTTACACACAATAAATCCGACTCAATAACACTCATACACTCTGAATGCCTCACCGCTGACCTCTGACCTGCTTCTGCAGCACTGACCTCTGACTTTCAGCTTCACTTGCTTCCTCATCAGGATGCGCTCCTCACTGCTGTAGGCGGTGCAGGTGTAGGTGCCTGTGTTTCCATCTGTGGGGTATTTGAGGGTCAGGCTGAAGTCTCCAGATTCCAGCAGGTCATCGGCCATCTCCGTTCGGCCTTTGTAAATCCGGTGCTGTTCTTTGTGCTGGCCCTTTGGAAACACATCGACTGTGACATTGTAAATGTTTCTCCACTCCACTTTGACAACTTCAGACAGCTGAACTGTAGCGTTGCAGGGCAGCCGAACAGACTCCACCCCTGAATCCACCTCCACCTGTTGGACTGAGAGCACAACAAGCAGAACAATCCAAGTGTAAAGCTCGAATGTCCACAGTGCTAACAGGGTAGTAGACATTTGATCTCAATTTTACTATAAAATATAGCAAATAACTTTTAAAAGTATCGTAATTAAGTGAAAATCCAAAAGACGCCAGGAATGGGCTGAGCCCCGATGTTTCCCAAAGATGCCAGCAGCCTTTTCTGGATGCAGCCATCAATCTGACTGAGTTCTCTCCATGTCCAAAGGCTGAGGGCATCACTTAATGAAAATAAAGAGATAAGTAAAGAGACAGGCAGCAAAGAGAGGCACTGGCAGCACTGCAGACACTAAAGCAGAGCCGAAGATGAGACCATCAGCCTGAATCAGAGGAATAAAGTGAGACAGGAACTAACGGTCCCTGAGGATGGAGCTGCCAGAGGAAGCAGCAAGCTGAAAGTCTCTGTTAGCTGCAGAGCTCTGAGCCTTCACACAGCTTTGCAGCATCTCCTGGAGAAAGGATGTGGAGATGCCAGAAATCATGTTCTAGTCATTGGGACTCAGATATGATTAAACTGACTTAGCTTAGCCTGTGTGTTAGCCACATGCTAAACAAACACATGTTCAGGAACTAGAAGATGTGACCTTTCAGATGAACTTTGGTCCTACAGTTAATCTGCTGAAGCTTTCACCTTTGGGTCCAAAACCCAAACAGCCACAAACATCAGCCATGCTAACACTGTAAGGTTATTGGATGGAGTCGACTGAGACTGAACCGCCATCAGGATGACCTCTGACCTTTGTCTACAGCACTGACCTTTGACTTTCAGCACCACTTGTTTCTCCACCAGGACATTTCCATTGTTGTGGGCGGTGCAGGTGTAGGTGTCACTGTCTGTGGGGTGTTTCAGGGTCAGACTGAGGTCTCCAGGTTTCAGGAGGCTTCTCTTCATCTCTGTTCGGTCTCTGTAATCCTGGTCCTGTTCTCCAGGCTGGTCAGAGCTGCTCGGATACACGTGGACCTTCCTGTGATTACTGTCCATCCACTCCACTTTAGTGTCTTTGGGCAGGTAAACTATAGCTTTACAGGGCAGCTGGACAGACTCCACTCCTGAATCCACCTCCACCTTGTAAACTGAAAAGACAACAAAGCACATCAGCAACAACAGGTGTGATGGTCACATGGCCTCCCTGATGGTCACATGACCTCCTTGTCCCTTCCTCGTAGTCTCAGATTGTGTGTCAGCTTGTTCCTGACTCGTTCTTTGGTAACTCGTCCCAGCGTCCTGTAAAGAGCTGCAGACATGTTGGATGGAGAAGAACAGACACACTGAGCCTCCACAGTCTCACACACATCAGCACAGGAGCCATGAAGCTCTCATGTGTCTGCTCTGAACATCTGAAGCTCTCCACCACATGACTGAGCACGACTGCAGGAGGAACATTTCCTTCCTGTCAGCACATGCTTCCATGCAGCCTGCTGTTTAGCACCACAGAAGAAGAACAGCTGTGTGTCAGATCAATGCAGTGAAGCAGTTTGTGTGAGTAACAGCCCACAGAGGACCCCTGCTAACCATTGGCATTATGGGTAGTGTAGTGGCAGAGACTCACCTGGCATGAAGTACTGCCGAAAATAAAATAAAAGACCAGAAACCACAAGGAGACCCAGGAGAACCAGGAGGACTTTGGCCCAGGAAGGAAATAGTTCTGTGGAGAAACTAAAATAAGTCCATAAAAGAAATTTAAAGTAATTCTTAGCACTGACATCAGATCAGCATCTGAATCTCTGACCTTTGACCTGCAGCACTACTTTCTGTCTCAGGATGTCCTTGCCCCTGTAGATGGTGCAGATGTATCCTCCTGTGTCTCTCTCTGTGGGATACTTCAGGGTCAGACTGAGGTCCCCAGTTCTCAGCAGGTCTTCATTCATCTTTGTGCGACCGCAGTAACGGTCGTCCTGTTTATTACGAGGGTCACTTGTGTTTGAATACACATGTGCCACTATGTCAGAGCGAGTCCACTCCACTGCAGTGCCCCCGGGAAGGCCAGGATTTGTTTTGCAGGGAAGGATGGCAGACTCTGACCGTTCCTGCACGTTCACATCCACTTGCTGGTCTATGAGGACAAGAACCACAAGGTCAGGTGTGACAGCAGCAGCAGTAAAATGCTGACGGTAATACCATTATTTGGTTTACTGGGTATCACTAACAGTGATTATAGGCAGTGTTTGGGGTTCAAATCATTGCTAAGATACAATTTAATGGCATGCAGGGGTGTCATATAAATACATGGGGGCAAAAAAGTGGGATATGGCAATAAATCTGTAGTACTAGTAAAACTTAAAGTACTAATTCAACTACTTTACTTGAGTAAAAGCCACAGCTCTGAGCAGCAGCCTCAACAATGAAGGTGTTGAACAGGGTCCAGTCTCACAGGAGGACAAGGGAGTAATCGGTGGAGCAACCTCACGCACCCCACCCAGCAACTTCAAGAAGGGTGGGTACATTCTTTGTCCCCCTGTTGCTTTGTCCCTGTGTTGCTTTACTCATATTTTATCATACTGTTTCACAGTATCATACTGTTTCACAGTATGATAAAATATCAGAGATCAGAGATCATCTGCCTCCATCTCCTCCTATCCCAGCATCCTTCGCTCTCACCCCAACCTCTGCATGTCCTCCTTCACTACATCCATGAACCTCCTCTGAGGTCTTCCTCTCCTCCTCCTGCCTGCAGCTCCATCTTCATCATCCTTTAGCCAGTATATCCACTCTCCCTCCTCTGCACATGTCCAAACCATCTCAGCCTCTCTTGAAATTTCCCCATTGTGGGACCAATAAAGGGATTTTCTGACTCTGAGCTGTCCCTCAGATGGACTCATTTCTAATCCTTTCCATCCTGCTCACTCCCAGTGAAGATGCGAGCATCTCCAGCTCAGCCTGTCTTTGTGTCAGAGCCACTGTCTCCAAGTCATCCACCGCAGCAGGTCTCACCACCATTCTCACTCTTACCGCATCTCCAGATCAGCCTTGACACTCGTCTCCACCTGCTCCACCCTGCCTGCACTTTCTTCTTTGTCACTTTTGTGAACTTTGGATGGTTGACCCCAGATACTTTAACTCGTCTTCCTTCACTGCCTCCAAATCTTGTAGCTTCACCTTCCCACCTATCTGCCTCTCAATCACGCACATGTGCAGTCTTCATTTTAATGACTTTCATCCTCTTCTCTCCACCTCCACCCCTCCAGGCTCTCTTCCACCTGCTCCCTGCTCTCACTATGATCTCAGAAATCACAGTATCATGTGCAAACCTCAGTGTCCTCAGAGACTCTAAACTCACCTTTTAATCTGTCCATCACCACGGCAAACAAGAAGGGGCTCAGAGTCAATCTCTCATGTAATCCCACCTTGAACCCATCTGTCACTCCCATTGCACACCTCATACACCAAACACCTTTTTGGCCATACCCTCACCCCTTCAGCTATACTCTCCCTTACCTGGTAACTCTGCTCTAGTGCCACCCAATCAGAGCTCCATAAACTCTGCACAGCATTGTTCCTTCTTCTGCTTCCAGCATTTAATCCTTCCCTTTGCCTTCATTGGCTTTTCTCCTCTCCCCACTCCTATACGTCATCCTGTGGTCCCCCATGGGATGACCTATAACCCCAATGTCCACATACTCTTCCTTCAAGAATACCGCTACTCTATTTCTCTACATTTAAAGTCCTTCCTCTCCCCTCCAAAAATCCTGCCTTTCCTTCTTTTCCACCCTCTCCCCACATCCCTCCCTATTTACTGGGCTTAGGGCCGACACTAGGAGTACACTGGCTTGTGGCCCCGTGTGTCCCAGTTTTGAAGTTACCACTTGAAAACATTACTCCCTTTCTGCTCACTCCTCTTCTGTAAGCTAGCTGCTGAAGCTGACCTTTGACCTGGAGCTGTACGTCGCTCAGTCTGCGTTCTTCTCTTCCATTACTGATGGAGCAGGTGTAGCTGCTGCTGTCAGTCAGCTGTGGTTTCCTCAGAGTGAGGCTGAAGTCTGCAGCATCCAGAGCATCAGGCCTCATTGATGTGCGCCCGCGGTAACGCTGATTTTGCCCTCTGAGATCATCTCCTCCTTCTCGTTTCAGGTGCACAGATTTGGGATCCAGATCACTGCGAGTCCAAATGACTGCGGGGTCCTCAGGCATAACACCAGAGTATTGGCAGGGCAGCAGGACAGATCTTTGACCCTCATACACCTCCACCACTGCAGCCAGGGCATGCTGGGAAACTGTGAGGACACACAAACAGAAACACAATGCTGTGGGTTTGTCTCAGAGTCCTCATTTGTCTACAGGAAGCAGAGACTCCAGTTTTATAGTCAGCGAATCACATAAAAATCACATAAAAAGCTAAGCTGAGTGGCGCTTCATATTGTAAAGATCCTTCAAGAATACAGAGAAACACGACAGACGAGCCATAAATGCACAATCATTAAACCATCAGAGAGGGAACCATGATCACAGACTTCGTATGGATGCCACATTCATCTTTAAGAACTGACATCATCGCTGTCATGGTCAGCTACACTGTAAAAAAAGCATTAACTGATTTTTTCTATTCGTTTTACAGAATTTTGCTGTTATTTTCAAATAAGTGAAATATCACTGAAATTACAAAAATAAACTGAATTAACGCGTCTAATGTAAAATAATGTGAAAAACTGTGAATACACATAATTTTTATTTCCACACTGTAAAAAGTGCCATAATTTCATGAATATGTCGTGTTAATTTTAAAGATCAAACTGTTTATTGCTGTAAACATGTGATGACACATAGAGTATAACGGCTGTAACTCTACATGGATTTGTTCATTAAATAACGCTGAGTCGTTAGAGGAGTTTTCACCAGTTTTATCAACACGATAAAGAGAGAGAGGTGAAGGAAAAGCTGCTGTTGGGAGCAGAGAGAGGGAGATCTTACCGTGCAGCAGGATCACAAACACCACAAACATCTCGCTGCAGCCACAGACGGCCCACAGACAGAGCTCATGTAGATCCACAGACAGAGCTCATGGAGATCCACAGACAGAGCTCATGGAGATCCACAGACAGAGCTCATGGAGATCCACAGACAGAGCTCATGGAGATCCACAGATAGAGCTCATGTAGATCCACAGATAGAGCTCATGTAGATCCACAGACAGAGCTCATGGAGATCCACAGATAGAGCTCATGTAGATCCACAGATAGAGCTCATGTAGATCCACAGACAGAGCTCATGTAGATCCACAGGGTGCTCAGCCTGAGCTCAGACTGGAGGACACGCAGGAACAATGAGGCGTGTCACCAGAATCA
>VUQK01039369.1:0-15774 GCA_015106715.1 Bujurquina vittata
CCGCTCCCATTCCCGGTCTTCGCTTCGGACTTTATCAACCTTTATCTGTAAAGCAAAGTTGGCACGGTTTCATCAATAGCCACATGACTAAACACGCCCGCCACAGATAGGCTGACAGGAAGACGTCTCACTCCGTTTGAAAAAGAAAACGGATCCAAGGTTTGGGACAGTTTCACACTCACTCCGTTTAAAAAAAAAAACGTAGTGAGTGTGAAACTGTTCCAAACCTTAGATCGTCTAGCACGCCGTGTTCTTTTTCAATTAGCCGCCATGACTTAACACGCCGCTGAATGCTATTGCGCTCTCCAGAGATAGGCGGACGGGAAGACGTCTCACTCCGTAAAAAAAAAAAAAAATCACCAATAATAAAAAACGACTATAATCGACAATTAAATTCGTCGTCAACTATTTTTATTGTCGATTATTGTCGACAATGTCGAATAATCGTTGCAGCCCTAATTCACATAAGAATTTGGTGATCATTATGAAATGTTTTCAATTGTTAAGAGGCATATTTTGTAGTGGAGGTTGGATTTTGATGCGTCTGTCATCTCTATGAAGCTCCCTCTGATTTGTAGGTTGGATGATGCTGTTTGTTGCAAATAATAATATCAGTTTTTATGTATCCCAAAATGAGCTGAGATGAAAAGTTTCATAAAAGATCATTTAGAGAGGATGCTTGGAGTGATTTACAAATTTTGTCCTGACAGAGTTTGTCCAATGGAGCATCTTTGAATCTTGTTGCAGAGTATAGATCACAGGGTATTAATTGGGATTAAATGCAGCAGAAATAGAGGAAAAGATATGAATTAGATGGCAGTAACATTAGGTCTTCAGTGCAAAATGTTGCAACTTAGTGAGCAGTTGTGCGGTGATGTTCACTGGGTGGAGAAGGCAGGCAGATTCGCTTGTGACCTTAAATATAGCACACAATGCTGCGCTGTAATGTGTGGCTCATGTCAGTGTCACAGCCCTATAGCAGCCTCGGTCACCTGGATACTTGGCACAAGAAAAGATGAAAACTGTGTCATCAGCATCAGCAGCAGGGTTTGAGATAAGTAATTAACTGGGAAAGATGAATCTAAACAGGGCTCCCTCTGACACCATTGTCTGCTGCTTTGTTTGCTCCCTCGTGGAAGCATCGAACAGCTGAAGCAGCGATGGAGTGAGGAGGAGCTGTGTTCCATTTTAAAGGCGTGCTCTCCTCTTTGTGCAAGCTAGCACAGGCACGCACACGTTTGGGGAAACGGGGCTGAAATTTGGTTCTGATTTAGCACAGCCGGCTGCTCCTCTTCATCCCTCTAGCGAGTTGTCTCCTGATGATTCTCAGACTCAGCAGCAGTACGGCTCTTCTGCTCTTTTGTGCAAGGGCGAGTGACTGAGTGAAGGGAATAAGGTCACTGAAAAGAGAGCGGGTCTCTCCACTGAGATGGCCTGGAAGGATTGTGTCTGTTGCTGCTGAATACGTCTGCGCCAACAGCCACTTTTTAGGGTTGTAAAATAAAACAGTTCGAGGCTTTTTATTATCAAAATGATTTCACAGGTAATAATGATACTGCAAAAAGAATAGTTATTGAGTAGGAGGAAAAAAGATCTGTTGTGTTCTATTGATTATTTTCTCAGCTAATGCTTTGCCTATAAAAATTGATAAAATTTGACTTACAATTTCCAAAGCAGATGTCTTTAGTTTACAGTGGTATGACTTTTTTTTGTCTAATAGAGAGCACACGCACACAGACCATACACAGACACACATTCACCCTGCATCAGTACTAAATAAAAATATATTTTAATACAAACTTCCTACATTGTCCACACCACTTTCAGATAGGACCTAGATTTCCATGGTTTTTTGTTAAATGTTATTTAAATATGGTTCCCATATTTGGATTGGTCTTCACTCTTGCCCTTAGCAGTGTGAGTTAGTCTCTCCATGTGAAAGCTCCTGTATCCATATTTTCAATGATCTGTACTCTTCAAACAGAGTTCAGTAACCCTCCTGGCCTGAAGGAGTCTGAAGGCCAACAGTTCTGTCTGTTTCAATGTTACCTTAAAGTCTTATGAAGATATTCCAGGAACAGAATTTGGCACAAAAAGGGAAAGCAACGTTTAAACGTCTAGTGGACTAGCTGAGCACTTCCCTAATTATTAACTCTAATATTGAGGTGGCTTTATCAGTGCAAGGCTGGTTAAAATAGATGAAACAGTTATCTGAATATGATTAAGCTTTAGAGATGTCCCGAGCCAATCCTAAGGATTGGTGTCAGGCACATTGATCCAGGCGTGTTGTAATTGGCTGGCGTGGAATCAAAATCTGATCCTGAAATGTGTGTGTTGTTCATCACAGCTTATGAATCTTCCTGCACTGCTTTTAAGACGGCTGGGGTCTGTGCTGAAGGAAATTTACAGTGTAAAAGACTGAAAATGTGTGAATATAAAAATAATTTGGTGATTCTGTTTTTACACCCGGTTTGGAAAAGATGGTTTTGTGAGGCCAGTTTCACTGATGAGCCGTCTCTCTGCTTATGTTCTGGTAAAAGTTGTTTATATTGCCTGATATTGGACATGCGATGCCTCTATAGGCCAGTATCAGTCTGGCTTTGGTTAATGCCACGTAACTTCATGACAGGCCAAAATAAATCTTGCCTGTTCCTGATTTGTTGTGCTCTGTGTTCTGCTAACGACCGTGGAATTGGCCCACAGGTGATCTCAATCCGGTCTCCCAACGTGCTGAAAGGAAATCAAAATGACCCCTGAAGAATTAAACACAAGACAGCATTGTACTGAGTGATCTCGAGACAAAACACTGCAGAGAGTCTGTACCAGGTTTTCCTCCTGTCTTTTACTAAGTTGACCCTTCATTGGCCTGAGGAAGGGGATGCAAGTTATCTAATGTATCTCATAAGTATCATGGATCTGTTACCTTCAGTCATTTTATATGATATATGAAAGAAGCAAATAAAGAGCCAGGTGAACGTTATAACATCCTATTGTTTTACCTGTTCTGTCTCTATCTGTGTATGTCCAACAGTTATGGATGTTGATAGGCTAGTTAATTCTTAGCTGAATGCGAATTGCATTAACATGATTTTGTGTAGTCTTTCCAAAACCACGCTTTTCTTTTCAGCAGTCATCTTGTAAGGCCTCTGGGTAATATTTTCATTGAAACCTTCAAACATGTTTTGTCTTAGTTGTCCAGTGTGTGGCTCTTTGCGTCCTTTATCTGAATCAGTATGACTCAGATAAATTACCATCATCTAGTAATGTTGCTGCACGGTCCAAGTTAATTGAGTGTTTCTGTGAAGACGTCTGTAGCTGGTTGTGACCGTGTCAGTTTTTCCACCAAAACCTTTTTTTTCAAATCCAATTTTAAGTGTGAGCTTATTGTTACTTTGTGACAAATTTGAAGGCTGAAGCAGTTATGCCAGTTTGTCTGTTACGTGTATGATTTAGTTAAGTTATATATACAAATCTTAACATTTGAAAGTTTTATTAATCATACGCACATTGTAATATAATTCCTAAATTATAACTATCTGCACTAAACAACTTGATACATTAATCTAGGCTATTAAATTGTGTCAAGTTGTAATGTTAGACTTGTTCTGATTTTATATTTGTAGACAACAGATGTTATACTATAAGTGGCATGTTGTGATCTTATTATAACAATGCAGTCGACATTTTTGCATGCATGCGTTTTTTTGTGTTCCTTTGCATTCCCAATGCAGTCTTTGTTGCTCACATATCCTGTGGTGTGCTTGTGAGCGTGTGTGCGCACGTGCTCTGTTCGTGTTTGCATACGAGTTCACTCACATAAGGCTGCAAAATGAGTGAGCAGTAGAGGGTTGTTTGATTTTTGGAAACAGCATGCTCTTGCATCAATATTCATGGGTGACAGGTGTGCAGGGATAAAGGAATGTACCACAAAACTTAAAAAAAAAGAAAGAAACGTTTCCTCAAGATGTCTTGTTGACTTCCATTTACCTTTCATTTTTTTTCGGGTGGGCTTTCAGCTTAAACAGGAAGTTCACGTCTCCTTTATTTTGCTGTTTCTCCTTTTCATGCACTCTTCTGTCATCTGTGAGTATGTAAGGATGCAAATGCATACATCTGCACAAAGACACTCATTATCAGTTATTTGTTTCTGCCCTATCACATGTAGCAAGATCTAGATATGTACAGTGTCTCTAGCTTACCGGTAAGTTTAAATGTACTGAATCTTTTGTAAGATAAAGGCTTTTGTAAAATTTGATGTTATACCACACCTGTGTGTGTGTGTGTGTGCGTTAAGACATTTTAAATGCTGAAGCCTAATTTTCCTTCATAACGTCAGGGACTGGATTAACACACGAGTTAAAAAAATAAATATTACTCTACCATTTTGTTGTTTACGAAGGCATTTGTCCACTGCTGAGACAAACGGGTGTTAATTTGTGATTTCCACCCCTTTTAAGTCCTATTCATTTGCACTAATTTCATGGAACTAGCACGACCTGGACACCTCTAGAAAGTTGTAATTTTGCAGAGGGCGTATGTGATGTTAATTTTTTCCAACTCTGCCATGTCTGCAATTTGCAAAGTAAAAATTCTTTTGCAAATTACCGACCATACTCCACCAGAAACAGAAATCCTAGTGTGATAAAATTCGTGGGCAAATCTGTATCTCAGTGGCCTTTGTCCTTTCGTCACTTTTTCCTCCACAACAGTTGTGGAGACTTTGTAGGCAATTATAAATGAAAGTTTGGACAGCGCAGTTCACACAAGGAGCAACTTCAAATCTATCAGAAAAGTAAAATGTTTTGGAATAACATTTATTCCAGAATTCGGAAAGGAACATCTTGGAGTGTTTCAACAGGCTCCACAGTTATTATGTGGCAGCCTATGTATGTAAGTACAGTAAGGGAATAAAGACCAATACATCTGCAGGAGTCAATGAAAAATGTAAAAAAAAAAACAACAGCTTGCACGCTGCGTGGCTCCAGTTTATGCTTAGAAAATTCAAATAAAACTCAGACTTTGAATCAGGTTAAGAGAAAACTAGATTTAGGCCAATGCACTTGCAGTTGTATCCATATTTTGCAGTACTCGCTGTATTTTTCACACCACTTTTGACAGAGACGTGTGCTCTCAACGCATTTAAGTCGTAGCTGAACTTTGGGAAGGAGATGGTATAATCTGACCTGTTTCTCCAGCATGTTAAAATGGAGGGAAATTAAACGCTTTAAAGCCAACAGCTAATATATAAAATGAATTTGTGGTTGAGTGTCAGTTTATATTTTTATTATATTAGCCAAATTGTTTATAAACTTAGCACAAAAAGGAAGGACATTAGTGTTTCGTTGATTATTTCTTCATTGTAACAATGCTTACTAGAAGTAAATGTTATGCTTCATGTCCTCCTCAATGGAGCCACATTTGTAATGAAAATGCATTTGTGGGTCGAGCAGCAGAGCTGAGTAGGTGGGCTGCACCCATGAAATCTTCTCTGCCAAGTGCCAAACAGCTTATTCTGCTCACGCTTGTTTGGTGGAGTTTCTTGGATTGCATGATTGAAGTCTAAAGAAACAATAAATATATGGGGAATTAAAAAATGTATTATTTTAACAAACAGGGGCCTCAGTAGCGTGTGGAAAAACCACACACAGCCACAACAGCCTGGGACCTCCTCCTTACGCTGGTCACATAAAATCTGTTTCATCTGACTGTCTGTAATTATTTTTTAGATATCTAAAAATGCACTTTGACTACACAAAACTAAATTTTGACTAATTTAAGATATCTGCATTTACATTCTGATTAGTAAGAATAATAATTCATTTGGACGAGTCAAAATTCCTTTCAAGATATCTCAAATGATGTCACCGGATTCGCCATTTGAAGGGTCACACAATCATAATTACAAATCAAGATATCTCAAACGTAATTATGACTAATCAAACTTACATTTTTAGTTATCTGATATAAATGATTGCGTGTAAGCCCTCTTGTGCTGCACTGAGCTGTCCAAACAATTGCCTGTATTGAATTTCAGGTGGCTGCAATGCCGCTGGCAGTTCTGGACAAAATTGTAAGAAAATGCCACAATATAGAAAGAGCTCTTCAGTGCGGGATATGTGGAGAACACGAAAGTCGTGCACTTGAAGACTGCTTAAGAAATCTGCAAAGAATCTGTGATTTGATGGCAGGCCATTTTAACAAAATGCCGTGTAATCTTTCCGCCAAAATGCTCTGTAAAGCGGTGACGTTTTGACTCGACAGAAAACTAATTGAAGATATCAGTAATGTCATTCTGACTAGTCATAATGTCAATCTAAGATATCTTAAATATAAAAGCCTTCTAATTCAAGATATCTGTAGTTCATTTGGAGATATCTTAAAGGAATTTTTGACTAGTCAAAATTACAGTCCTGGATCGCTCTAATTTCAGCACTCACCTGATCAGGATTATTAGACGTTTGAGCCACCACATGTGCATTCATTGATGTCTTTCCTCTCTATTTCAGTCCATCAGCATTAGTGGTAATGACTTGCTGTTTTTTCATCGTGTGACAGAAAACTAATCGGTTGCCATTTTTTCAAAAACAAAACAAAAAAATAGAAAAATAAAATGTTGCCACTTTTCTTGGTTATAATAAATCAGATACTTTCCTACTTACTTGTCAGACAAATCCAGATTTTGGTTATTATGATGGGCATATATTTTTTAAAATTATCTAAACAGTTAATCCGGCATGTGGCAGTGGCGCAGTGGGTAGGTGCTTGCCTTTCAGCCGGAAGGTTGCAGGTTCGAGCCCTGTCCCTGCGTTGCGTTGTGTCCTTGGGCAAGACAATTAAACCACATTGCCTAACGGTAGCGCCAGTCTCTGGCTGCATGACCGCAGATGCTTGTCTCTGGATGAGTGATCTGAAACCCTCATTTCGTTGTGTGCCTTGTGCACAATGACAATGAGTTCAATTTATTTTAAATGATTTTTTTTTGGTAGAAATAAAATGCTGATGTTGTTTTTGCTAACAGGTCATTTACTGCACATCTGTTAATCCCAATCTAACATCAGATTTTAAAACCAGATATCTACATTAATAGCCACATGTTGCTTCTCAGTGTTGCAAAATTCTTATTTTTAATCTGTAAGGGACATTGATGAACATTCAGTTATTCATACAAGTAACCTTTTTTTTTTTTTGTGTTATATGCAGCACTGATCTATATGACAGGTGCAGGGCAAAAATTAAGTGCCTCAATAATTACAGATTGTCTTCTTAACTTGCAATTAAACCATCTAATTAACATGAAATATGGTGTGTTGTTTTAAGGATTAAGTGTCACACTTTTAAAGGCAGTGGGGAGTCTGAACTTCTTTGCAGATGCTGCAGTTATCCTTAATGGTACAGTGAGGCAGGTGGTGGGAGGACCTGACTGTTTCTGCTGCGGCAAAGTAGTGCACCACAGATGCCATTTTATCATTAATGTGTTAAGCAGCAAAAGGAGGATTCTGCTGAATGTCATGTACACTGTGTTCAAAGTATGAGGAGCACCTGCTCTTTCTGAAAGCACAGTGAAGCTGGTTACACACAGTTGATACCAGCTGTCCCAAATCTACTTCTCCTTTCCAGAAGAAGGTTAAAAGAATGAAATGATGAGTGAGTGATGGCAAAAAGACATTTCCTGCACTGTTGATGTTAGTCCAAACGTCCACCTTAAGTCTTTGTCCTGATGATTTTTCCCCGTTAATCTGGTCTGCTGCCACAAAGGCAGTGGGAAAAATCTAGGCACAAACTGCTGTCCCTGGATTGTTCCTAATAACTGAATTGTTGTAAATCACTACATCAACCTTTTGCTTCTGTTCTCATTGAGCTGCGCTCTTTCTGTCTTCTTCTTCTTCTTCTTTAAAAAAAAAAACTTGATTCAGGTGTTTGGAAAAGAATAATTTGGCACGTTCAGCTGGAGCTTGCAGCCGGAAACGGTTGCATATTAGCTTATGTGTTTGGGAGAGATTGTTTAGGGCTGAAAGGCTTGTATGGAAGGCATTTCAAATGCATACTGTAACACAAGGCCCAGGGTCACGTTTTTCATTTCTATTGCACAGGTGTTTTGTTACACTTTTCTTTTTTAATAGGAGACCTGAGTAAACTGTGGTCCCGTTTAATTTCATCATTATGTTGATGTAGAGAACGACACAGAAATAGGATTTATGCAGTGTGGATTTTTTATGTATCAAAATTCTGTCTATTAAATATTATCATTCCTGCACAGTACGCCAATGCATAGACAGGGTGATTAAGATAAGCGGAGCAGTGACAATGCCATCATGGCCTAATTAACAGGTTCCCTTTAGCTGGACTGGAGTTAGGGGTGTGGCTTCCTTGATTGACAGGGGACCAGATACAGGCACCTGGAGCACATCTGTTTAGGCATCACCTCCATTACTCAAACATCAAATTGGATCTATTCACATTCTGTTCATTCATTTGTGCTGTTTTTGTCTTTTGGGGCATTTTTGGTGGAATTCGATTGCTTGCTGTAGCTTACAGACATCTATGTTGTATTAGTCTGTTACTCATCTAATAAGTAGATATGTGTGTCAGCATTGCACCTGTGGAGAGGTACAGATACCTGTACAGCTCTAGCAATAATTCTACCCTTACCCTTGAAGTGGGGGGTGGAGGGGGTGGAGGGAGGGGGGGGGCGGCATCGTGAAGCTGTATGGAGACAAACTTGGAGAAGAGAAAGGTGAACGGGTGGCGCTACAAGTATGATTGTAATGCAACCTAGACTTTATCGATATAAACGATATTGTCACATTTTATATTGGGTATGGAAATATATAGATATTTTTTAAAAGAATCGCTATATCGCCCATCCCTAATCAGGATCTCAATTTTGTATCTGTCTACTGTCTATGAACCTTTTCTGGCAGAGATGTTACCTGTACTTTCATTATTTTGTTGCCCACATCACGAAGATAATAATCAACATGTTAACCAATTATGACAAAACGTTGCAGTCCTAGCAGAGAATTACCTTTGAATTAAGAGTATTAAATGAAGTGGAGAGAGGCTTCATTTAATACCGGTATTTTCAGCAAGACAAAACCATGCAAAAGGTATGCAGCTGTACTTGTGGGGATTTTGAACAAGTTGCAGTTATGTTTTTACAAAAGCAAGAAGTTGAATAAGTCATATTGTCTTTGGTCCTGTCCACCTCCACTTCTCTGCAATACACCAAGCCCCAGCGGCAACGCTGCTGCACAGCTTTCTAGAATTGAAGACAGAGGTAGTGTACAGCAGCCTGAAAATGATCTGTTCAGGTTATTCTGAAATTATATCGTTTCGAAACTCGGTCACTGCAGGCTCAGTGAAAGCTGGAAGCATTTCCTCTCCACACATCCTCCTCTCCAACTTTAGTTCTGCACTCTTTCAGTCTTCCTTTTTTCCCCATGTTGTTGAAGATGCGATTCACAACCAGATATTTAGTGAAACACAAACTAAACTTGATTAATGAGCAGGCATATAATATTACAGTATTACAGCGTGGATCATATAAATTCTATCGTGGTTAATGTGTGGTTACGTTGGTGCACTCAGTTAAGGTCATTCAAATTGTGTCACTTTAGATTTGAATTGAAAACTGAGCTTTATTCTGTATAAATGAACCTTAAGCTTAAATTTGTTAACTTTTGTGATTGTGATATATATTCAAAACGGACTTAAGTGGCTTGTCCAGGCCGATTAGGGATGGCTGTTGTCATCAGCCAATAAACTGCAAAGATGTTTTTAAACAGTCTCACCTGCATGAAAAAATATGATTCTCACCAGGTGTTAGTCGTCCCTCTGTCCGTCCGTCCATCCATCCATCCTCAACTGGCTCCTTTCAATGTTGTCTACAACAACGAGGGAACAGTTTACCCTGCCCATGATAGGATAGGGTTACTGGGGCCCCACCCTTGAGCCAGGCCTGGGGGATAGCTCGAGGGAGAGCGTCCGCTGGCCTAAGCCCATGGTGCCCAACTGGCGCAGCCCAAAGACTGTTATATGGGCCCGCCCTCCTGTAGGCCTACCCACCCGCAGGAGGCGCCGTAGGGGTCGAGTGCAGTGTGTGTCAGGCGGTGGCCAAGGGCAGAGGCCCTGGCGGACCGATTCCCGGCTATCGAGACTGTTATCTAGTGAAAATATCAGACGTTAACTGTGAAAATTGGTATGCAAATCCTGTTTTGGCAAGGCTGTATTTGTAATATTTATTGTTAATTTTTGATTTTGTTGTTTTGCTGCTTTTCAGTTCCCGATTCTGAAAAATATTGCACAACACTGTGTAATGCAATGCACGTTATTATTGCATTATTGCTTTGCAGTAACACATAAAGCAGATTTTAAACGCTTGCCTCTGTACTCAGCCACGCAACTTAATAAAATACAGAAACTCTGGTGGTATTTTTCAAAATGCTGAATTTATTAATTCTACATGTAACACTTTGTCTTTGCAGGTGATTTACGCCATTTACCTCTTGTAAATGTAACTGGGTTCAGAATTACAGGCAGAAAAGAGAAACATTGGGTGACCTTTTAGTAAAATAATCAGGCCCTGTCAGCACTAAGATGAGTACGGTGGAAAATCTTCATCCCACGCTTTGCACACTGTTTTAATGTATAACGCAAACCTTTGTATTCTTCTGTAACTGCATGCGCACAGAGCATTACATGAAGTTTGTGGAATAATGCACCTTCATTGACCTGTGCATCATTCTGCTTAAAGCGACGGTGTTAACCAGTTTAAACTGAAACTGTGGACTAACACAGACACTCATGTTTTTTCAAGTCTTCAACTTAAACTGTGAGGATAAAGTCGGTGAAAAAAGCTGCTTCTTCTTACTGGCGTGCTGCAGCAAGTGTCTTTTAGCAGGGCAGTACTTTGACTAAAGTTGGAAGAAGGATGTTCCAGGAAATCTTTTCTCAGATGCTCTCTTTATAATGTTGTACTTCATATACAGTTGTAAGAGTTAAAAGAAAATATATGCAGAGTTCTCTGAGGGATTTCAGTGCTCTGCACTTTGATTAAAATTACAAAGGATTAAATCCAGTATATAGTGTTTGCCTCGGTTGAATCATCGTTTTTTTGTTTCGTTTGGCTCTACCGATCTTACTTACAGATGAAATTTCCTTTTTTTTCTTTGGGTTTTTTTTGTGCTTTTCTGGAAGTCATTTGATTTATGATCTTTTCTGTTAACAGATGCAGTGAAGGGATAGAAGATGAAAATACTCAAGAAGGACAAGCAGCAGGTTTGTGTTATTCCCATGCATGCACACAAGAAAAGCAGGCCCTTTCTAAAAGCTTTTATTCACAGCTGCTTTGAAACTTCATAAAACTTGATTTTAACATTCACCCTCAAGTATATTTATCATGTAAATCTTTGACTTTTATTCACTTTATCTTAACCTCTCCCAAGGTTCTTTGTTACTGTTGACATGTAATAATGGAACACTGACAGGGTAAATGCTATCATCTCTGTAGAATGTAAGTAATAGAGTACTGAAGTAACCCTAACTTCTCATGCCAGAGTTCAGCACTGCAGTGGAAGGAGTGCCTACGCTCTACTGGGCTGCTAGCATTGATTTGTAGCAACAATTTTACTCTGTGGTAACTAAAACGTTCATTTGTGAAGTTCTGATTTACAGTTCTGTTATTTATTTTCTGATCTTCTGGATTTTGGGAAATAACCATGTGTCCTTGTAATTGTTGATATTTTGATGTAGTTTGTAGCACCTCATGTAGCTAATGATGCTTTCAAATGTTTGAAAGTGCTCAAGATGATTTAGAACTTTTTAATCATCTGTTTTCTGAATAGTTCTTTTTTTAAAAACTTTTTATTCTTAATTAACTGAATTGTTGCTAGTTTTATTTCAGCTGCTGTGGCTGACGAGGTAGAGCAGATTATCTCCTAATTGGAAGATGAGTGGCCCAAGGTTTGCATTTTGAATTGTCAGGCAAAACGCACAACCGCAAACTCAATCTGATCCAGTGGTCATTGTGTGGGTCTGTGATGGGTAAAAAGTATTTAAAGCTACAGAAGAAAATCTGTATGTTTGTTTGTGTGTGTGTGTGTGTGTGTGTGTTGGTGAATGTGGCTTGTAGTGCAGAAGTGTAGCATGCTCGGCTAGAGTACAAAAGAGCTATACAAGTACCAGCCCATTTACCATTTAAGTCTGAATGTGTCTGAAATCCTTAGTCTCCTTCACACAGCGGAAGAAAAAGTACATTGTAACAGATAAAATGAGATTGCACCAGCTTGTCTTTAAAGTCCTGGAAATGATGTTTCAGTACATCTGTCAGAAGGTGCACAATGGCTGAGTTATCTCTCACTTTGGGGTAAGTTGTAATATAAGATTGTAAGATGAATTTGTTTAATATGAAGCTGCATCAGTAACAAAAGACCAAGTCTCTGACAGTAGCGCTCTTGAAGTTGAAGCTCTGTACTCCCCATCACTCTGTGCTGCAGCATCTGCATGAAGTCATGTGAAAAAACATTTCTTGTTGCTCGTGCTGTTGTAGAATTGTCCTGTTTTACTGTTGCTTTTAGATGTTGGCTAAAAGCAACATTTATATTTATGAGTCAAACTCAGCAGAGTGATGAGTCAGAGTTTTTGTTAGTGAGAAGTGACACAGCAGTCTCTCAGCTGGGCATATGAGGCCTCCATACTGCAGTGACAGGGTGCCGGCACTGCCATAACTGCAGAGCGTAATCCTTCACTCCTCATTATTTGCTGTTTTTTTTTAGTTGAATATTGAATTAAAAACAGTGTGAATGATTGTGTGTCTCTCTGTGCTGGCCCTGCGATATGCTGGCGATATGCTGCCCCCCCCCCCCCGAGACCCTCAAATTGATAAGCAGAAGAGAATGGATGGGTGGATGAATGGATGGGTGGATGGAGATGACTTGACAAACTTTGCACTTGTACTGTAAAATGTGTAGCAGCTCTCAGGTTGGCAGTGTGTTTGAGCATGAGACTTTCCTGAAGTTCAGACTTATAGTAAATTTTGACACTGAGCCTCTGTGGAGACTCAAATATAGATTCAGTCTTTAGATTGTTCAGTAAAGATCCACTTAAATTTACTTTGACTCTTTTTTTTTCTTTTTTTAAGAAACAAATTTAACTAAATTTGCTTGCATACATTACAGCCATACAGATCAAAATAAGATGAGAGTTTATGACAACCTGAAACTTACAGATAAACTTCAAGGTGACTTTTTCCTGACTGCGTAAACAGTCTGTGCAGCATCAGGTTTGACTCTGAAAGGAAAATAATGCAGTTCATGGTTTACTTCCAGAAAGCAGCTTTGGTCTGTGGCTGGCTGGTGAATCCCTGCTGGCCCACCACTTTTGTGACGGTGCAACATACGAAACTAAACAGAAGCTATACACCATCATGTTAACTAAAAGGATGCTGGAATTTGTCTTTCTGAGCAGGCTAGCATTCTGATATTAGATTTAATCTTAGAGCTGGCTGCGTTAAAATGACCAGTTAGCATAGATGAGTTTGTTTAAAGGTATACCAGTATACCATTTTTTTTAAAAACTTAATTTATTCATTCATATAATAAAATAAACACAAATAAATTTAAATAAATACATTTCTTTTTTTACAAACAACAGTCAGACCTTCATTTAAGAAATACCTTTTGTTAGTCCACATTCATAAAAGTTAAAAAATTAAAATTAAAATTTTTCCTTAATAAAGGTGACCTTATGTCCATTTCTCCAATCTGTTGTACTAGAAGATTCTGTTTTTTAACCAAGAAACTCTTATTTATTATATTTTTTTAAGAGTAGAATTCCTAACATCTGTATCAGATTTCATTCATATCTGTTATCTAGACATGTGCTCTAATATATAAAGTAGTGGATCTAAAGTGACATCGGTTCCCAAAATCAGTTTAAATCCATGTGACATGCGGGAGCGCTGGTGCTCCTGACGGCTTTTGAACGCCGGTAAAATTGAAACCACATACGATATAGCAATAAATCTTTTTGCATATAAAACCAGAGGATTTACACTTACATAAGATGCATTGAACGTGACCCAGAGCGCTGTATCCTTCCTCTAACGGGTTCGCAAAAATCACGTAGAAAGCGCTAACAGCATTTACTCTATGTGCTTTATCGTGTGCAGTAGCGTGTCCAGCTATGGCATTTCTGTATCTAGCATAATATGTAGATACAGAAAAAGGATACTCTCTTTTTGAACATCTTGCCAGAAATTATCCAGAAATTAATTTAATCCACTTCAGTACCAACACAATAGCATTTGGAAAAACCTTTCCAAATTGCATTGGGTTGTGTTGAGTCTGGTTAAACTTATGTTGTGTGCTAATACTGTTATTTAGAAAGAGCCATGTTATATCAGGGAAAGTGAAGTTAGAGTGTGTGTGCCACACTGAATCATGTTTAAGGTAGCAAAACATATCAACGACATTAGTATGAAAGGGAAAGTGGCTCCACCCTTCAATAATTTAGCTTCTGTTTTAGGCGGTGTGCAGTCTTATTTATCGCTTGTATCAGTTTGTTTACAGGAGAGGGGTGATGGCGTGTCTGATATCTCGTCTTTTGAGTGGCTTCAGTGGCTATCTCCATGCCACATCCTAAAACGGCAGTGATAATGTCATCATGGCACAGCGCCGTGGAGGAAAGTGATGGCTGCCTCCAAATGTTTGCACAACGCTGCTGCACTGGAAAAATTATAACAAAAGTTAGATATAACTGATTGTTCAAAAGGAGTTAGTAGGGAAATCCTTTTGAGTAGTGAGGGTAGTGATCACTCTTTGGAGCAGGACAGATGGTGGGACTGCCGGATTCATGTTTTCACTCTTTAAAAGCACATTCGTCCAGCTGGTAACAATTCTCTGAACGACAAAAACGCCGTGTGTTTATGTCTCCTTTATCCTGGAAAATCAAACTACCATCAAAAGGATAACAAAAACTGTGGGAGTGGACAAATCAACAGTCTTAAAAACAAAAAATGAATTGGCCGGCACAACAAAAAGCAAACTACAAAATTCATGAAAGCCCACTGAAGACAACTGAAGTGGACGATTTCTGTCCTTGGTTAAATAGAACCACATTCACATCTTGCCATGTTGAGGAGGTAGGTATATCGAGGGGCAAACCACTGGTTACACTCAGCAGCAGGAGGACCAGATAACCTCTTAAAGACATATAAAGGAGCTCGTCCAATTCCTTGGACAGACACCAAGATGAATTTGCAAAAGCAACCCAAGATTTCTAGTTTTTCGGCAGTCATTGACTGCAAGGCATTTTTATCCATCCACCCACCCACCTACCCACCCACCTACACACCCGCCTACACGTATCCTTTTCAGGGTCGTGGGCAGCTGGAGCTTATCCCAACTGTCATAGGGAGAGCAGGCTACACCCGGGACAGGACGCCAGCCTGTCGCAAGGCATTAAAAGCAATCCTCCCAATTAAAAGTTAAATAACTTTTACGCCTATGAAAATGAGGAGAGTGTATAAAATGGTTATAGTTCCTAAACAGTGAATGTTATGCTATTGTAAAACCTCTTGAATTAAGCTGAAAGTCTGCATCACAATCGCACATTGATTGTTTGACTCAATAGATGGAAATATGCCAACTGTGCAACTCTGCACAGTTTTAAGAATTTAAAAAAAATATATAACTATATATATATATATATATATATATATATATAATGTGTGTGTGTGTGTGTATATATATAAATATTTTTTATATATTATACCAT
>VUQK01039373.1:0-18421 GCA_015106715.1 Bujurquina vittata
TCCAGCTTACAGGTTATCTGCTTTAAGCTGCGCGTTTGTGAACTATACCACGGAGTCAGGCACTTCTGATTTGAGGCTTTCCTTTTCACAGGCGCCACAGTATCCAAAGTCATCCGCAGTGAGGAAGTAAAACAATTAGGTTCCCGTGAACAGTGAAAGACCTGAACATTGGGAAAAGACTCCTTATTCCAGCTGCCGCTTGAACGAAGACCAAATGGCGCATTTCCATACGAAACTACTCGCCACGGGCTGCCTGGAATCGCAACTATTCGCCACAGTCATGTTGTGTTTCCATTACAATTGAGGACCACCACAACTTCACTGTGGGCGAAGTCAATATAGCAGCGCGGCAGTAGTCTCATGACGTAATTGAACTACAATGTTTTAATGAAGGTTATCAATGTTAAGTATAACCCTATACCCCTAAACATGTCATACTTTAATGACGTACTTTAATAAGCTGGCTCCCGTTGGACAACAAATGTAAAATTGCAAGACACGCTCCACCATTACCATCCATGTTAACTACCACAAACACTGAGCACGCTTGCCACGTGTGACGTTACTGTGCATTCTGTAACGTCACGTGTCACGCCTTTGCAGTTCACACACAGATCACATACAAGTTGCATATATTTGGAAATGTGAACGACCATGCAAAAAAAAAAAAAAAATCGGATTTCAAAGAAAAATCTGAATTGGGTCACTTCAGGCTGCAGTGTGAACGTAGCCTTAGAGTTAGGATTGTTGAAATAACATTTTTTTTTAAGTTAAAGAATAAGTGTGTTTTAGTTTAATCAATATTGCAGAAGTACAATGTGCTGAACTGGAAGTTGAACCCTCTGAGGAAGAACAAGTAATCTTTTTGCATCCCAAAGTACAAAATGTTTGTTCTGAAACTGTTCTGGTAGTTGAACCTTCTGTTTGAAGAAGAACAAATAAAGTATGTATTATGCAAATTCAATGAGTATCTCTTGACGTTTCCATATCTTTGCTTAGGGTATGTATAAGCATTTCTAAGTGTAGTAACACTTAATGGCATCTTTATAACTGGTCTAACGTGTTCCACTTTACTTGAGGCAAGGGAAACAATGACTGCTAATAAAGTATTCAACAGTGTAATAACACTTAATGACATTTTTAAAACTAGTTTACCATGTTCCACTTTAATTGAGGTAAGAGAAAATATTAATGATACAATTAGAATGTCTAATGACAGCCAAATTTAAGACTAACAACAAATGACAAGGTAATGTAATGTTAATACATAAAGCTAAATAAGTTTTAAAATTTGATAATTAATACCTGTTATGACAGGTTATGATTTCTTGGTTAATGTCAAGTTGTCTTAACAAAGAGATTTTAAACAATGGCAACTTTCCATTAAAAGTGTCATAATTTACCGAATGACGCTTAAGGACAAAATAAACATATACAGTCATAAAACTCATTCATGTTCATGACAGATGTCATGTCAGTCTTATGTACACCCCTTCACATAAAGTTTCACCAAATGGTCTTTTTGCTTTCTGCACTCAGCAATGTGTTTACTTCACTTTCAATGCTGCAGTTTACAACACCAACATACAGTACACACACACACACACACACACACACATGCACACACACACACACAAACACACACAAACACAACCACTCAGCCATCCATAACTGAGCAGTCAACTGTCATACGCTTATATTTAATCTTTTACATTTGTATTATATTTGTAGTTGTTGCCTAAGCACTTCTGGACAGATGCAAACTGCATTTCTTTGCCTGTACTTTGGACATGTGCAATGACAATAAAGTTGAATCAGAATTTCAAGAGACTTGACATGGGTACAAAACACCAGAGAAGTAGTTAAGAGACTCTTCTTCCTACGGTTCCCCAGGAAAACTGGGCTTCCACAAAAACTCCTCACCAACTTCTACCAATGCACCATAGAAAGTGTCCTGAGCTATGGATGCTTGGTGTGGTTGTCCAGCTGCACCTCAGAGGAGAGGAAAGACCTGCAGCACATCATTAAGACTGCATCAAAGATCACTGGTGCCCCTCTCCCATCTCTGGACCAAATTCACTGTGCCCGGTTGAGAAAAGAGCCGAAAAAATCAGGTCTTACTACACACACCCTGGACAATGTCTTTTTCACACCCTTCCTTCTGGCAGGCTCAGAGTCATGAGGGCACAGACAGAAAGACTTAAAAACACAGAGCCGTAAAAGCTCTGCTGTAACCCAGAGCATGGACTCACTGGACCTAACACTTTGCTTCCTACTGGCCTTTGCACCACACTCCACACTTTATGGACAGTTAGGCCAGTATTACCTCATCTTTGGTTGCCATTTATATTTATTATATTTATATTTATATTTGTTTTTTTTTGTTTCTGTTTTTGTTCTTGTATATATTTTTACTTATTACTTGCCTGTTCATATTTATATGTTGCCATGAAAAAAAAAGGAGAGCTGTCAAACAGAATTCTGTTGCATAAAAAATTACAATAAAGAATTTCTAATTTCTAAACATTAGCAACACCACAATTATAATCGCTATGGCTCGGGAGTAGCTGCTGCTAGGGCCTCGGGAGCGGGTTTGGGCTCTCTCATGCAGCACAGCATGAGAGGTGTCCGGGGCGGCGGCATGGTCCGCAGCAGTGGCATGGGAGGCCTTCGCGGCAGCGGCGTGGTCCGCAGCACAGCGTGGGAGGCGTCCGGGGAGGCGGCATGGTCCGCAGCAGTGGCATGGGACGCCTTCGTGGCGGCAGCGTGGTCCGCGGCGGCAGCGTGGGACGCCTGCGCGGCGGCAGCGTGGGAAGCCTTCGCGGCGGCAGTGTGGGAGCCACAGGATTTGCAGTGGTGTGGGTGTGGACCGTGGCGGCAGCGAGGTCCTTGGCGGTAGCGTGGGAGCCACAGGATTTGCAGTGGTGTGGGCGTGGACCGTGGCGGCAGCGTGGGACGTGTCCGCGGCGTGGGCGTGGTTCGCCGCAGTGGCGTGGGAGGCCTTCGCGGCAGCGTGGTCCGCAGCGGCAGCGTGGGAGGCGTCCGCGGCAGCGGCGTGGGCATGCTAAGTGGCCAGGGATTCCTGTATCCCAGGAAGCGCGAAAACGCCTCCTCCAGCATCATGCCACACTGTTCTGGAGAAGGATCCTTGCACCGCTGACGAACTCCCTTTTGCCTTTGCTGAACCGACTGCCGAGGAAGAGAGGGGTGAGCCGGTGGAGAGGCAGGTGAGAGAGTGGCAGGAGTCAGAAACCCGCTGCCCATTCTGGCTACCCACAGCTTTGCTGGGGGAGCTGAGCGGCATCACTGGGGACCTCTCAAGGAAGGACGTCGCCCCAGAGCCAAGCGAGTTCCGCTGTACAGCTCAGTGTCTGCGAGGTCCATGGTCTGGTCGTGTCCTCCTGTCATGAACTGGTGTGTGGCAGGCAGGATGTGGACCCCAAAGCAGGACACAGACTCGGACATAAACTTGGACTCAGCTTTATTCGCTGATGAACACACGGTGCAAACATGGAAAACAGGCACAGCAGTGACCAGAACAATGACGAGAACACGACAACAAGCAGGGGAAAACACAGGACTTAAATATGTGAGGGCTGATGAGAGAATGAGACACATCTGGGAAACACAGGTGAACATCATGACACTAACGACACAGGACCATGACAATATAGCTCTAAAAGTATATTTGTAAGTGTAGAGGTCCTGGCATTGACATCTGGATAAGTGGCATATGCATTGAATAAATTGAATGTACACAGAATATATATAAAGACCCTGATATTAATTGACAGTAAAGTGACATATGCAGTGTATTAAGGCTGATGCTAGTATAAACGGTATTGCAAGTGTAGACAGTGTGTAGATAGTGTAAATGTAAACAGTAGTGCAGTGTAATAGTAGTGCAAGTGTAGACAGTAGTGCAATTATAAACAGTAGTGCAACTGTAAACAGTAGTGCAATTGTAGACAGTAGTGCAATTATAAACAATAGTGTAAATTTAATGAGCACATGAACTTGAGTTGAGAGAATAACTAGTTCTTAAGGAGTTCAGTGTGAAATTTGTCATGTGAAATGTGTGAAAGTTTGTGTGTTAAGGCAGTGAGAGAGGGAGGGGGGCAGAGCAGGCGGTGAATTAAGCATCCTGACTGCCTGATGAACGGAGCTGTCCCTCAGTCTGCTGGTTCGAGTCCGCTGTCTCCTTCCTGATGACATCCGGCTCAACCACCAAACCTAATTTTTCTGCTCCGGAATGCAAGCAAATAACCGTAATTTGGCATCTTAATCAGAAAATAAGAGTGCATTTTACTGTTATTTATTTATTTATTACCAATACTGCTAATTGATGGCAGCTGTGGCATAAATAAATTTGTTAAGCATTAAGTTAGTTTACGTGACTTGCACTTTTGCCGTAATAAAACTATTGTTGGCAAACTGAACTAAAAACTCCAAATTCAGTATTGGTTTCATTTTTGATGAATCCAGAAAAAAATTATACAGTATTAGAAAAATTAAAAAAAATAATTTCTGTCTTACCAAGTGTATGTTTAATATATGAGGACGTTAATGCCCCATATCCCCCTTTAATCTCAGAACTGACGCGCTGGCATTTGTAAAAAGTGGATGTTTGGGGTGATTAACGGTGCCAAAACTCTTGGAAAACAGATTAAAAATACTCTTAGTCATCAGACTGCTTAAAGATTTTTTTAGACAGTAGGTCTACCTTTATGTATTTATTGCTTGTTACCTTCCTCAGCTAATTCTTACAGTAGTTGTGTCATGCTTCGGTGAGCTCTGGAGGCCAATAAGTGGACACGTGATTGCTGCCACTTTAATGGTACTCTTTTTTTTGTTAGATCTTCAAATTTTGACATTTGAAGCAGCACATGGGCGCGTCGTTTCCTTTCTTTGCCCGGTAAGCGGACACTGGCTGTGGTCATACCCGTGGAGAGACAGCTGCTCGCTGGCCGGGAAGCTTCAGGGTTTGCGTTTTTAGACTCATCGGGGAACAGAGACTATTTGGAAAGGGTTCATCCTGCGGTTCTTTTAGTCCCACAGGGTTTGATAAACACGCCTGGTCAAGGTCATCTATATCCCCAGCAGGGAAAAAAAGAGCATGGCGGGAAGAAAACAGCAACATAGAGACTTGAAAGCAAGCATGGGAGTGATGGTCGAGCCCTATATGTTCACTCAAGTGTTTATTCAGAAGGAAGGGTTGTTTAATAATTCAAAACACATTAAAACCCCATCTGCTCTATGAACAGAAATAGCCAAAAGTAACTCCTGACATTATTGCATCATTCAGTTACTACTCACTCAGGTATTTCAGGAATCACCTCCCTTATATAGAAATTCTGCCAAAGCAGGCTCCACCTGCTGCCACTTCACATACTTCACAGTGTTGTGAGAGGGATTCACAAATGCCTGCAAACACCAAAAAGGCCTTGCTCTCATTGATGTGCTGACTTTCAGGTATGGCAACCTAAAGAGCATTCCATTGTTGTCATTATTGACAGTGTGCAATTTGCTGCAGTAGAGACTGTGTGAGGAGCAGGCGAGGCGGCTGGCTAGATGGGTACGCTGAACTTTCATAACTCGTGTGCTCTGCATCAGTAAAATAAGCTGGGATCCACACTGAGGAGCAGATGATACTACGGCCTCTCGTCTGCACACAAGCACAGATGTGTTCATGGCACCAAGTAGTCATGACTCCCTGTTTCACTTACAGCTTTGCCTCCCGAGTGATTTGTGTGAGGGAAATATATAGCATTTACCATGTGTGTGTTGATACTCATGATTCAGCCTTGGTTCTAAAGCCAATACATTTGACAGTCGGGTCTATAATTAGGCCTTTAATGACCTGTGTCAGTCCTGTCGCACTGTTTTGCAACATTTAGTAACTTTTACATTTTAGTATGTACAGTGTAGAAATTTTGACACTGGTTAGTCCTTAATCAGTCAAAAAAAGGACACAAAAGTCATTAACTTTGTTTATGTTTTGGCTCTAAAACTGTGGAGTAATGATTAACAGTTTTAGTGACAAACGTTAGTGGTCCATTAGTGTAGTGTACATATTTGGTTGGTGTGCAAAAGGCTGGTTCAATTTCCAGTCAGGAAGGGTATCTGCTGTACAAATTTGGCAAATGCTTGATTTGGTGGATCCATGTTTGCTTCCTGCTGTAGTGCCACCTGTGACAAGGGAACAGCTGAAAGTAGCAAATTTAAACCAGTAAAAGCCTGTGTGGTCCTGCCACTTCACTCCTTTGAGCATTTAAGCCAAAAGCTAAATGTGCAGATTGCTGTTAATTAAAGGACAGACGGATAAAGCAATCAGTCTGAAACTGTGAATCTATAAACCAAAATTCCTAACTTAAAGATGAAGTATTTGCAGCTCAAGTGTTTATAGGAACTTAAATGCGCTTGACTCAGAAGTTAGCCTCTTTAATCTTTGTGTGCTGGGACTTAATTGGGTTAACGTGTGGAGTGTACATTTACACGACGGAGTGAATGAGCACTGTCTTGCTGTCTTGTACTGTCACCCCATTGTTGAGCGAGTGTGTTTAAGGGGTTTTCGTCAGGGGGTGTGAGTTACAAAGAAATCCCCCTCTTCAAACACTCTTTTGAGCACAAAGGCAGTTCAGCGGGCAGTGGATAATCGTATTACACACACGCCTCGTGAACACATAAGCGGGCTCGTGGGCACACGCGGAGACAAATTTGTCCCATTAGAGACTGCCCCGTATGACACATGTTGTCATCATTAAGAAGCACTCAAACTGATTTCCTAGTTGAGGCCTTGACTGTAGTCCTTTCCTCTCTCGTTTCCCGTCCACTGCTTTTTTGTTTGGCTGCCAATTGAAAAAGCAGGTTATAGTTGGATCATTGTTTCTCATTTAGATGTTTTCCATATGTGTGCTATCAGGCTTGTGATGACTGGATTGACTGTGGTGGGCACTCATGTTGGAGGTCGCAGTGACCAGTGACATGTCCTCTGTGTGTGTGTGTGTGTGTGTGTGTGTGTGTGTGTGTGTGTGTGCGTGCATGTGTGTGTGCTTTTCAGGTGGCCATGACTAACGTGGCTTTATTTAGTCAGTTACATCACAGCTGGTGTGTTTTTGCCTGTGTGTTTACCTAAAACCAGTCTGATTATCCTGTGAGTTAAAAGCAAAACCATACCCAGCTCCTCTGCGATGGAAACGTCAGCATTTCGAGATTGCACCCCAATTTTCAGAAGAAAAGAGCACCCACCACTTCAGCACTCTGCAGTATTTCTATGAGTCAAACCCGAGTGTGAAATAGCTGCTTTGTTCACAGCACAGTAGGTGGAGGTCAGGTACTGGCCTAGGATTTACAAAACAATGACTCTCCACATGGACACTCATTAAAGGGACTCAATCAGGTTGAAAACTTTAAATGTCAATATGAATGAGAACTTTAGATGGCTTATAGAAAAAAAAGCCCGTCTGGAATGATTTTAAATGCCTAAAAAAAAACATCTTCAGCGGAGACTTACGATAATCTTAGTTTTTTTTTTTTTTATTTGGACTAAAACAGCAAACTGGTTTAAAGAAAGCTGCTCTCCAGAGATGTTACTATTCAAGTATAATAGTTTAAGCATTCAAAATGTTTCTTACTCTTTATGACAGTCTTGTGTTTAATTATCGGATTAATTTGCTCAACACGAATGTGTTGGATTAACCAGCAATGAAAGTTACTGTTTCAGCTATATTCTCATGCTGAGTTTTGGTTTCTGGTGGAACCTTAAATTTAATCTGTGCTTCCAAAATGTACTTGGCATTGATCCGTTATAGTCCTTAATAAATGGGGGACGTTTGGGAGCACATTACTGTCTGTGTAACTCTCCATAAGAATTTCCCAGACCAGTTTGTTTAGTCTATGAGGCAGTTTCTTCTATAAAAATAATGTAAAAATAAATAAATAAGCCCTAGGTTTTCCTAAAGCATGGAGATATAATTTCATTTCAATTTGTCCTTCCTCGGTTCTCATCCTATCGCAGAGCAGCAGCGATGGGGGTCTCTCTCATCCAGGCCTACAGGAGGCGCTGGTGGATGGCGGTGACAGCAGTGCTTGAAAACCTTCTGTGTTCAGCTGTGTTGCTGGGATGGGGCTCCTTGCTCATAATGTTAAAGAGAGAAGGATTCTACTCCCACCTGTGCTCAGGTAAGATCAGAATCACTGAACGTTGACACGGGGATGTCAGATCTGGTCACTGCCCCAGCAGTGTACATTTTAAAGGCTCAGTGTTAGTTTAGGCTATAACCAATATGAGCCGGGCAGGGCCATATTTACACAAGAGGGTGTAGGGTGAAGTTATGCGTTAACAAACTTGATACAGCTGCCTGTTTCAGGACAACCCTAACTTTTAACTGTGATAAAATTCAAACAATTCACCCCCTCTATAACTGTTATGAATGGCTTGAATAACTACAGAGACAAATGCTGAAGCTGCACATTTTAACATGGGAGCCTATGACGACTGACTCGCTTTAGGAGCCAGCCTCAAGTGGTCATTCGATGAACGGCGTCAGTTATTAGTCTTTGTTTTTTTTATAACTTTAAAAGTTGTCACTTGGAAATTTATAGCGTCTAGAAATGGCTAGTTTTGCGGTTTATATTTTTCCACACATTTATGCATGTATGTCAAAGCCCACAAAACATAAAGCCAAAAACAGTTTTTGCAAAACCTTTTTGGACTCCTTGTAAAAAAAAGAAACGAAAATTGTGACAGCTATTTTTCAATATCTGAGGTGCAAATGATCAAATATTTACTAAAATAAAAACTTTTATAGCAGTTCATCTTCTTTATAATTTGCCAACACCCAGTTGGGAACAACAGAGTCTTACTTATAAAGTTGCCACTAAAAGACTCAGTTTTTGAATGTTTTCTCACATTTGTTCCACAGAGAACAACACTGTGCACGTGTCTTTGGGTAACTCATCTGGCCACGAGGGAGAGGAATGGCTCAGCTGTGTGGACCAGGAGGAGATGCTGAATCTGGGCTTCACCATTGGCTCTTTCTTGCTCAGTGCCACCACCCTCCCACTTGGTATCCTGATGGACAAGTACGGACCACGTCCCATTCGGCTGATGGGGAGGTAACTTGTGACTCATAAATGATATTTTATGTTCAGCATAATCACGCCCCCCCCTTTAAGTTTAGTTTAGTTTTTTAGTTATGACGCATTTATCCTGTAGAGACATGTTGAATGAAAACTTCGTGTTCAGTTGCTGATTCATTCACTGGTAATGATGTTGTAGTACTAAAAGAAAGCAGGCGGATCACATTCCCGGAGCAGGAGTGGGAAATTGAGACAGTTTCCGTGTGAATCAGAGTGTAGGTGTTGCCCTTGTTTGTTTATGTACTTTTTTCCCAGTAGTAAGTAGTGAGTACACGTGCCCACAGTTGTACTTAGTGTACACCTGTTCATATAATTACACAATTTGTTTTCGTAAAGTAGAGGTTGGTTTATCTTCAGTAAACAGTAAAATGGAGTAAAACTCACTTCAGACACAGACACACAGTCTCTGCCTTTCTCATCCACGGATTGAGTTTTATTAGCCATTACAGACACTTTTCCAGCTTTCATACTCGTGCATGGTTAATTATCTTGAGGTTGTGTCAGCCACAATAGAAACCGATAAAATGCTGGGACTTTTTTCCCTCCTGGGGCCCACTCTCTGCGGTCATTTTTTGCATTTATTTTATGTCCCTCATATTTTTCTCTCAAGTTTTTCCACTTTGTACATTCCCTTATGTTCATTTCAATAGTTACAACTATCTTCCTCCAGGAATTTGCTGACACCTGAGTCCTTATATTGAGGCGATAATTACTCCTTCACTGATCCATTTAGGAAGTGCTGCTAAAAAAAAGTAGCTGGAAATGCATAGGAGGAATATGTGGTACTGACTGAATCACAGTAGTTGCTGGTTGCATTAACGTGATGTGTAGATACATTTCCAGGGAGGTGCACATCAGGTTATGGTGCAGGGTAGGGGTGGGTGATACATCCTCAAAATAATAAAGGTGCTGCTATAGCAATGTCATTGCAATATGAGATTTTTATACAGGTATTATTGCCGCTGTTATGTTTCGGCACATCCCTGTCATGGGGCTTCAGTTATGGAGTTATCTCTTTGTTTAATTATCGTTTTTCTTTTTGTTGCAGTTCATGTTTCGGTCTGTCTTGTGTTTTGATGGCTGTCTCTGCCTACAAGCCTCGTGGTAAGTAAAAACAAACACACACAAACATGTGTGCTAGATATTAATGAAATAATCAAGACCAAAACGATACACAAGCTTCAGAGACAAGCTTTATTAAAATTTAGACCAACTGTAGGGTTTTATAAAACTCTGTCAGTTACACTCTACGAAGCAACTGGCCGTAGAGACCAAAACCATTTTTTGTACCAGCTTGTTTGTTTCAGCCTCTGTCTGTGTTGCACACACTTAAACCACAGAGAGAGCGCAGAAGGTGCAGGTGCATGAATGTGTGAAATTAGTAGGTTTAAACACACAATGATCTTTACATTGTGGCATGTTGAAAGCCACCGGCTTAGTGAATATCCGCTGCGATTAAATGTGTGTGTGTGTGGCAATTTGCTTTTATTAAAGCCAGTGTTCTAAAGGTGCTGTTTACCGGTGTAACTTTTCTCTTGCTTTCTCTGCAGTCCTCTCAGAGCTCATCTTCTTGGCTCTTTCCCTGAATGGCTTTGGGGGGATCTGCCTGACCTTTACCTCTATCACGGTAAGACACACACCTAACAGGACAACAGAAAAGACGTGCAGTCTGACTGATTAATGGTGAAGAATATCCTCTGCCCTCATCAGTTATATCAATGGCCAACGGCAGTGCAGTTGGTTTCAAGTTAACTTCTCATTTACTTGTGTAATTGTGTCTATTGTGATTTTGCTGGAACAACACAATCACTCCTCTCAGTGCCAGTTTTTGTTTTTTCTGGGTGGCAAAGGTCTTCAGACGCATCTCACTAGTTTTCTTTCCAATGTTTCTCCTCCTGCATCTGCCACGCTTGTTCTGTACTGTGTGGCTCTCTTTGAATTTCTCAACGATACTTCGCTTTAGTTCGTGATACTTGGAAATGCTGTGATAACTGTGTATATCCATCTCCTGCTTTGTTAGCATCAACAAATCTTTTCCTTAAGTCTAAACTGATTTCTTTTGTTTTTGGCACAATGCTTTCTCAAGTGACAGCTCAAGCCCTCGCTGAAGTATTTATAGTGTGGCTAAAGTGGAAGATAACCCATAGTTTAAACTTTGAATAGAAATAGAAATTATGTATGCCTTCTAAAGAAAACCAGTATGTTTAGAAATGCTATGTTGAAATCCATTTTTTGGTTAAAAAAGCACTTGGGAAATCTTTGATAAAAACTTTAAATTTCATTGGTGGGCTAATTTTGTCCTCATCTGTGTGTCCCATAGTATAATACCATCTAGGTACAGAGCTCTTTCTGATATTTTTTTTCTCTTGAAACAAATGAGTAGAAAGATTTTGGTAGCTGAGGTCTTTGTATGATTAGTGTCTAAGCTGAGGAAATGGCATGTGTTATTGTGGCTGATAGTGGGGTGGGTTGGGGTGGGGGGCTGTTTGTTTAAATTCACATCAGGCATGTGTATGTGCATGTGATCTATCAGCTGTTAACATTATCAAGTGTGGGTTTTTTTTTTTTTTACTGTCCTGGCAAGTATTTAGGTTGGTGCTTAGTGTTGATACAGTGAGTGCACATGACTTGTACCACATGGAAAGCCTCCCATTTGTGTTTCCCCCAATAGCAGCCCGAGGCTGCACGCACACCCTCCCCAGTGCCCGGCCCCTTTACCTCTAATCAAAAATACTCAAGGACACATTTTTCCTCTTGTCCTGAGTTCTTCCTCACGACCTTCTTCCTGCTCTCTTCTGTTTCTCTGCTCAGCGGTCAGCAGAATAATCACTGCACAACCTTTTAAACTCTGCATGACTGTGCACACATGCGGATGTGCAAATGTGCGCACACAGGGAGATGAATATGAAACAGATGTTTCAATGCTGTTTATGAAGTTTGAGACTGACTGTGGACAGATGACCTCATCCTGTGACCTTTTTTCTTTAGGCTGTGTGTAAAAGATCAGCAAGGAAACCTATCGGAGGGATATATATCTACTTGGGGGAGATTTGTATTCTTCCATATCTGCTGCTGACTGTGCTCATAAACTGCTGACATCGCATTTTACACAAAGGAACATCTAAGCCATAGAACTGCATATCACTGAGTATAATGGATGGTTTAGGGTGATGTTAACAAAACAAACATTGCAGATGATTTGAAAAAAAGTGTGTAATTTGCAGTGACCTCTTGTTTGCGACTCCAACAGACTTTGTTCTTGTTTCACCAGAATTGCAGCGTTGAATTCTGGAGAAATGTCTCTGCAGCGGAGTAGCATGTTCATGCCTGTTCACACCTCATTATTTTCACACAACAGGTGTTTTAATAGCACTTTTTTCCCAAGCGTGAGCATATAAAAAGGACACCAGATTTAAAGGCAAGATGAAAATGATTAAAATGACAGTGTGTGGCATAACTAAAGCAGTTTGCATTTTTTCGTGGAACAAAAGACACATTTTTGTATACAAAAGCACACTCGCATGACACATGTTGCAGTAAGGAAGCACAAGTAACAGCACGGGAACATGGAGTTCCTTTCAGTGTTGGCCTGCTCAGACACAGTCACATAATGCCCTTTCTAACCTGTCAAACAAACACGATTAATATCACACAGACACACACACACGCTTGAGTAATGTTCAGCTGCCCCCTCCTGTTTGTCCCTGACTGCCCTCTGTGTCCCTTGCTCCCTCCCTCTGTTAACACTTCTTATTGGATTGAGTTTACCAACAGTGACTAAACTCAGTGCTGCTGTTACGGTGATTGACCACAAAGTGTAAGGACAGAGACGCACACACAAACTCACAAATGCCATCATGATTTAAACCATGTGCCCAAGAGTAAAACAAGACATCTCAGTTGTTTGTTGTGTTCGAAAAGAATAAAAGACTCTTACAGTCTCCTAGATTCAATTACTTGGGGAACCCCCCCCCCCATATAAATATATCATAATTTGATTTTATACAGTAAAATCTTAGAGTTTTCTATAATAAGAATATTTATTCACATCATCTAATGATATAATAAAAGGCCCAGCAACTTTCCCTTATGTTTAACACTCCTGCTTTACTTTTTTTTTTATGTTCAAATTTTTTTATTGAACATTTCTGTAATGATGCACTCATTACATTCATTTGTTCATTTTTTTTTCATTTTCCCCCATCCGACATCCCAACCCATGAACAGTCCATTGCACCAGAATTATGAACACAAAGTAAAAGATACTCACAATATTGTTAATAAAAATAAATCCATCTATATATGAACACATGCTCACATAAGATAACACAATATAAGATAAGTGAGGAAGCCACCTTCTTTATCTGATCCAGTACAGGATGCCAGATGTCAATATATTTATTAGCACCACCTTTTGTATCATCTGATTTATTTATTTATTTTTATTTCATAGTCAAACTATGTAGAAGTTCAGGAAAGCAGGCATCCCCAAATGGCGGCCCTCAGTCCGGATCTGGACCGAAATGCTGTCTCATGCAGACCCGAACCCAATACCAAAACAGAAATGACCACTTAAAATCTTGTTTAGCGCTTTCTGTTTTTCCGGCGCAGTTTTTACAGTTCTTACGGTAGTGCTGAAGCATCCAAGGAAACCCACAGACCAATCGCATGCGAGTTTGGCCATACAACGTGATACCGTCAAGCTAGTTCCAGCCATAGATATATATACATAGATGCCTCGTTGAGTGGGTTGACCTGCTGATGTGACGTAACTGTGTGTCCGCCATATTAGTGGAGTCAAAGCTGCGCTGTGAACTAATGCATAACTAATGCAAATGAATGGACTGGACTTCATAAAGCGCCTTTCCACAAAGTTATTTAAGTTAATGCGTTCATTCACACATTCAAATATGCACTAATATATACTAGAAAACTGTTAGGCACAAAACAATAAAAAAAATAAAAATAAATGTTAGAATGGCTAAATACGATCAAAAACAATTTGTCAGTCTTACCTGTGAAAGCTAAGAAACATAGAGACACAAAGCAAGAGATCCAGCCCGGCTAGACAGAGGAAAGGATGAACTGATAGCTGAGACAGGCTCCGACTACATTCAAGCCCAGGCTTAAAATTCTGGCAGGAAAAGAAATAAGTGCCTAAAAATTTTCAGTTATTAAATGAGTTTAGATTTAAATTCTTTAAATAATTTGAGACGGTTGAGTCCAGATGTGAAACATAAAAATGTAAACCAAACTTTTCAACAATTAATTTTTTTCTGCAGTTAATCATTGTGAACATGCACAGTTGTCATGTTTTACTTAGGTTCTTATTTTGACATGTTGTCTTACTCACTAAATGAGAGAATATTATACATAAGAAATTAGACATATATGTTCAGCTCTTTGTTTCTTGACAAAAATTGTCAAATCTGTCTCTGAGCCGAAAGTGTAGTAAAGGCAATTTCAGTATTGTGATTAACATTAAAACACAAAGGTGGTGGCACAGTGCCAAATAGAGCCATTGCAACTTCAGGCTCTACCTAAACTATCATATGCTGACTTAAGCCCATATAGCATTGCTCTGAGTCTGATATTAGCTGACCAGTAGAAATATTGAAGGTTCAGTAATGAGAGATCCCATCCTCACAGCCACGCTGCAGAATACTCCTGCGAATATGTGCTTTGTGTTTAAATTGTAACTGTTAGTGATTAGTATTTCCAAGTCTGTAAATTAATCTATCTATTCTGTTTAATTTATAGGCTGATATCTTCCTAAAATCACCCAGTAAGGACAGTACTGAAACACATCCTGCTTTAAACTAAGAGGAAAGTTTGAACATTTATAATTCCATAGCCTCCGTAGTTAACTCTGCCTCATTTCACCGGTACTCCTGTAGATTTTCAGTGATGTAGATTTTTGTTCTAATTTCATGTTGCCAAAAATAAAAACATTTTTTTAATGGAGGCTATCACTTACAGCAGGTCAAAAGATTGTGGGTTTTATTTCAAGGACTGATGAAAATTGAGTGAAAATTGACAGCTGATTTATTGACTCATTACTGCCCTCTATGTGCCCTCTGTTTCGGTGGTTTAATGAATGATTGAAAGTCACAAGGAAATAGCAGAACGGTGATTCATTCGTGCCACTTTCTTTCTTTTGTTGTTGTCATCAGGAATGCATAACCTTTATAAAGTCCTCTATGAGCTATGGTTTCTATCAAACCATGATTAATTTTTCTGTCACACGTAGCTTGGCATCTTTGAAAGAATGAGGTGTTGCTCTTGAGGCTCGTCTTTATTTGACATAGGATTGCCCCTAATTACAATATGTTCTTTGACTGCTCTCATAATCACTGCAATATTCCTCTTGCAAACAGACTCAGATAGCAGAGAGATTCTTGCCTACTAGTAATTTACTCGGATAATAGAAGGCACTCCAAGTAAAGAAGACTGAAATATAAAAGCAAACCTCAAACATGAGTCCACTGCAGCAGGATTTGAGTGCTTTGCTAATGTTCGGAAGGATGACAGTTTGACTAAACTACGAACTCTGAGAAAGGGAGCAGAGAGTTGAGGTGGAAAAAAGAAGCCAGTGCTAATCAGCTGCAATTTACTGTTTCCTGCTGGGATTTCCACAGAGAGACTCTGGAGACACAGAGACAAAATCTCTTTCTTTCTTTCTTTCTTTCTTTCTTTCTTTCTTTCTTTCTTTCTTTCAATTAATTTCTGTCTTGCTAATTTTACACATCAATCTTTCTTTCTCTCCTTTCCCCGATTCACTCTCCCTTCTCGTATCCCGTCTTTCAAAATTTCACTGCTCATTAATCTGTTATTTGGCCCATTCTCCCAGTGATTAAAGTCTTAATTAAACTCAGTGCCAAAGCCTTACAACACCCAAGTGAATGAGCACAGCATGAGTAGAGCCTGAACTCATTAGCTGTGGTAAGTGAATGGCCAAATCTCTTTTTTCCCCCTTCAACTGATTTTTGACACCAATTGACCGTGTCTGCCTCCATACAGTCACGTGTGTGAGTCCACATCCCCCTGGGCAGCACTGGCATGCAGGAGAAGTGTTGCAAGGCCCTGTAGGAAATATTTATTATACTGGAACTGCCAGAACATAGAAGTGGCAGATGGACATACATATTTTCTGCATCCGTAAGCTGACGTCTCACAAGGCTGGAAGTTTTTTTTTTTTTTTTTTTGCTTTAACATGAGACAGAGGCGATCTTGTGTGCTCAGAGGGCCATATTGCCCACATTCCACAAACTTCCACAGCACTGCAGACCTTATGGCCATAGACGAGCTGTGAAGTATTTCAGTTCTCAGAAGTGCTGAATAAGAACGGGTGTTCCCTCGGCTGTTTTTTCTCATCTCACTCAGACAGCTCGACGTGCTCCCTGAACATCCTCAGGAAAGCTTTTCTTTCCTGTTTACCTGCCAAACTCTTGGTGTCAGCTGTTGAGGTGACCTCATGCTCCCCGCCGCCCCCTTCAGCACACACACCACAGTCCACCAGCTGCAAATCGTCACAGTTATGCAATCTCAAAATTTACACATGCACACATGGAACATCAAACCAAGCACACTTCTCACCCACACCTTCCAACGTGCATCTTGTTGCCATTAAACATTTGCACAAATTTCAATATTTAGTCATAAAACTCCCAGAAATGGATTTACGCGCTGGTTCACACTGTTTTTTGGTTTGTTCGTTTTTTTAACTGTGATGGGAAAGTTAAACACGAAACATGATCAGTTCTTAGTAATTAGAAGATGCCAGAGATCTATTAAAGCAACTTTGATCAATATTTTTAAACTAACAATGAATAAACTAACTGTGTAGCACAAGAGGGGCACTCTGTAGTAATGATCAAACGATCATAAATCAAAGGATTATAAACAGACTGCAATTTCCTTAGCTCTATAGAGTTTACAAATGATTTTAGGTTTACCAACCCACAACTTTACTGTGTTGGTTCGCACCGCTATCTTGGTACAGCTGTTTCCAATGAAAAACCTTATGTACACTAGCTGATAAACTAGCAAATACAAAACAGAGTTAGAGATTCGCAAACAAACATAGCTTGATATATCACTTTGGAGTAGGTTGGTTGCTGAAAATAGAGTGAATGTTAGATTTACATTTATAGGCCTTCAAAACATTGTACCAAATAAAATCCTAAATTTTGCTCCATGTTGACTGGTTGTGCAAACTGAAACAATCTGCAACCAAGTCCGCCATATCAACTTTCCAAGTAGCACATGCCGGTGTTGTTTTCAGCTCATTGTTAATTAATACAGGCTTAAATAACTTAAAGAGATACTGAAATACAGATATTTAGCATAAAGAGCTGCAATCAACATCATCTTCCCACCTATATACATCCATCTCCTGATACAAATGTCAGGAGCTTAGCACTGAGCACATTAATATTTAATAAATGTTCTCTGCCTCAATGTCAGTGTGAGGATGTGGAAACTGCGTGAGGGGCCAAAGTGGCACTGACAGCTTGGGGAGATTAGGTGACGCTTGCAGACGATTTGGAAAACTGTGGTCAGTGCTGAGAGAGAATAGCAAGCTTGTCATGCAGCACAATAAAAATCCTACACGTGATTTTTTTATAATCACGATTAACCCATTTAAAACTCTAATTAAAAGGACACTTAGTGTGCTGCCAGCACAATAGGTCATTGTTGCGTTTGCTAAGCTCCTTACCACTGTAAATAGGGTGAGCTAATATATGGTGCACTAGTGCCTGGTGCCCACCACTTGTCCCCCTTTGACTGCCCTTATCGGAAGAACCCAGTGAAGTCTGAAATTGTTTGAAGTTTGTTGAAATTGCAAGAATAAAGATGTGTGTAAGTATAGTATAATCCTTTTTAGAACTATGGGGCCATGACCTCATTTCTTGTTTCCTTTGACATGGAAACTAATATTTTTAATGAGTCTGCTCTGCAGGAAGAGAGAATTGTTACTGGGTGCAAACACTGCAGGCTGGAGCAGTGAACCGTTGTTGGTTAGGTGCAACTTCAGTAGTTCATCTTGCTAACACAAAGCAACTCACTGCCCTCTGCTGGCAGGATAGCATTATGAATGTTTTTTTTATTGACTGTTTTGTCTTCATTTCACTGTGCCTGCAGCTCCCAAACATGTTTGGCGCCCTGAGCTCCACCATCATGTCTCTGATGATCGGCTCCTACGCTTCCTCTGCTGTCACCTTCCCTGGAGTCAAGGTAAATAAAGCTTATGTTAACAAGTAAACCTTTTAAAGTTGCA
>VUQK01039378.1:0-24898 GCA_015106715.1 Bujurquina vittata
TTCACCCCTTTAGTGAAAGTTCCTGAAGTGTCAATATTTTGTGTGGCCACCATTATTTTCCAGAACTGCTTTAACTCTCCTGGGCATGGAGTTTACCAGAGCTTCACAGGTTGCCACTGGAATGCTTTTCCACTCCTCCATGATGACATAACGGTGCTGGCGGCTATTTGAGACTTTGCGCTCCTCCACCTTCCACTTGAGGATGCCCCAAGATGTTCTATTGGGTTTAGGTCTGGAGACATGCTTGGCCAGTCCATCACTTTTATCCTCAGCTCCTTCAATAAAGCAGTGGTTGTCTTAGAGGTGTGTTTGGGGTTATTATCATGCTGGAACACTGCCCTGTGACCCAGTTTCTGGAGGGGATCATGCTCTGCTTCATTATTTCACAGTACATATTGGAGTTCATGTGTCCCTCTA
Source organism: Bujurquina vittata (assembly GCA_015106715.1). Taxonomy (NCBI): domain Eukaryota; kingdom Metazoa; phylum Chordata; class Actinopteri; order Cichliformes; family Cichlidae; genus Bujurquina; species Bujurquina vittata. The sequence continues at coordinate 418 of VUQK01039378.1, forward strand.
TGAAATGTACAGTGTATAAGCTGCACACAGACTACTTTTCATTGTGTCAAAGTGTCATTTTGTCAGAGTTGTCCCATGAAAAGATATACTTAAATATCTGCATAAATGTGAATACTTAAATATCTGCATAAATGTGAGGGGTGTACTCACTTTTGTGATACACTGTATGTGTTCTGTGCCAAAGCTTTGAGTTCTCACTCTGAATTATGTGAGCAAAGCCTCACACATTTTTTCTGGTCCTAAAATCTGTCCTTGTTCTGCATGTGTTTGTCACTTTACACTAACAGAGCTGTGGCTGTGCCCTCATCTCGTTTATGACCTACTGATTCCTCTGTTCTTGGCAGATAATGTGAATAATCTGTTGTGCTCATAAACTGTATTTGTAGATCACCCTCCAAAGTTTTCAACTTTATGCTAGTCCTGAGTCTTCTTCTCTTCTGTGATTTAACCTTCCGTCTGCTACCTACATCTTTAAATCTTCACCAGCTCACTGTGTCTGTTGTGTTGACCCTGTCTGACCCCGTGTGATCCCATGTGAACCCCTCTAACCCCTCCCACTCCAGCGATGTACTCGGTGGAGATTAAAGTAGAGCGGGACAGAGTGACGGGGGAAACCAGGGTTCTGTCCAGTAACACCAAACTTCCTGTTGACCTCTCCCACCAAGGGGTCAAAGTTTACGAAGACGAACAGAAAGGTGATGTCAGCAAGTGGATAAGAACACTCAAATAAATAAAAACAAAGCTGGCTTTACGAGAAGCGACCTGCTGTTTTAATTTTTTACTCTGGATGGCCTGATTTCCACTGCAGGAAACTCACACTAATTTTCAGGATGCAGCTACTCTGAGGGGGCAGTACCTCATTGAATTGGTTGATCTGGTAAACTCTCAATTAACCCAACAACCTATCAAAAGTGAGACAAAACAGCAGACCCAACAGCAACATCAGCAACATAGAGTCACAGGCTTCAGGCTGTACCTGTGTCAGTCAGACTGGTCTAACTGATCAGCGTTGTGTTTTAGGGTTCAGAGATTTTCTTCACTGAATGAAGAACAAAGACTACCGCTAAAAGCTTTACTGATGGAAACGATACTTTCACTTACTGTCCAACTTGGTTAGATCAGGCTGATGTTGCTGGGGTTGAAACCAGATGTTTCCATTGTTGTTGATGTAGGTCTTCAGCTGCTTCTTGTTTCAGTGGGTAATGTCTGGACTGGATACAGGTCAGTTATGCTGCAAGGAATATGAGCTCGGTGTGGTTTGTTCATCATCCTCTAGGCCTCAGTCCATCTTAAATGAGCTCAGGGAAGGTAGTGATGATTCCTAACCTTAACCAGGGTCAGTTAAGGGGGTGCTAGAGGGTGCTATAGCTACCCTTGGAAAAGTCATAGCACCCCCGTAGTTCCCCCAAGAAAATAGCTTGTGTCTGTGTATGTTGAGAACTGAAAGAACAAATTATCCGTCAAAGCTCTGAGTTCCTGCAGTGGAAAGGCCCTGAAGACATTTTACACCAAATTGTGAGGAGCACCAGATTCAGTTTTCTGGTTTTTATTGAGGCCCCTGATGGAGGTACACAGTCATTCAGATTTATGTGCAGTTTACTTTTTCCTAAAGTCAAAGTGGCCTCAACCTTCATGACCTTCATAAACACTCACCTGACAGTCAGGTGGTAACACCTTATCAGGTTCAGTTCAGGCCTGAAGGAGGATGAACCGCATCTCCAGCTGAAAGAAGGTGATGCACAGGTGTGCTCTAGCACACTGCAACATCACTTAGAGAACTGTTTTTATTGGTAAATCAGCTGGAGACTGTTCATGTGTCCCACACTCACCCTCATCTGTCTCTTCCTATCTCTTAGTGGTCCATGAGCTGAACGGTGAAGATGTCCACCTTCTCAGCTCCTCTGAGGTCGAAGAGCTTATCCACAAAGCAGACGAGGCATCAATGATGTTACAGACTACCACCACGGTGACCTCCTTCCCTACAGCAGAGTTTCAGAAGGAGGCAGGGCCAACAGGGTCCAAGTCACTGCTCCCGCGGGCTGCAGTGGAGATCACTGGGCTGGAGGCCAAACAGGTCAGTGAGCCAAGCATCGCCGAGCCGAGTGCAGAGAACCCAGTCACCATGGTGTTCATGGGATACCAGAATGTGGAGGATGAAGACGAGACCAAGAAGGTGCTGGGGCTGCAGGGAACAGTGAAGGCGGAGCTGGTACATATCGACGACCCCAATGGGAAGACATCAGGAGAAGAAAAGGAGGCGGATCCACCTCCTCCCACCTCCAAGGCCTTGCCCACTGCCACCAAACCTAAAGGAGCCATGCCGGTGGCAAGCAATGGAGAGACTACGGGGGAGGTAGTGGAGGCAAAGGGAGGAGTGGTGGAGGTGAAGAAGGAGAAGCAGCGATGTAAGTGCTGCAGCATCATGTGATCTGTGGGAGGCACCGCCTTCAAATGTAACATGCTAATACAAAAATAAAAAGGACTGAAGACTCCAGGAACTAAACTCCACCTACTGCCCACAGCCCGCCTCTAACAACACATCACTTCCTGTTTCTTTATTCAGTTTTCTAAAGCCTTTCTTTACTTTTTCTATTTTCTTGAAGCCTTTTTACTTTTGTACTCTGCACGTCTCCCGGTACGACGCCTCAGCGCACCTCAACATTAGCTTTAGCATTAGCCCTATTATTAGCCTCAGCCTTCAGCGCATTGTGGTGTTTGCGAGCTCCTCCTCTCTATGAATGTATTATTGTATTTATTAGAAGCTGCTGTCTAAGTTTTCTAAAAGAGGAAATAAATTGAGCTGAACCATGTTTTCTATTTGTGTCACAGCCTTAATTCTTCTTCTCCACCTTCCTCCATAACACCACTGGGTGGCACTACATGTAATTCCTAACAGTCAGGAGATTTTGCATTTCAGCACTGATATTAGGGCAGTGATTGAAATGTAAACACTTAATAAAAAGCTGAGTTGTCCTCAAATGATTTCCCTCTTTCTGTCCATATGAGCTGTTCACTCAAACTAAAGGAAACCAGAAGTTTTATCCTGCAGACGGATGTGCACATCTCTGTTTAATGAAGTTAGTCTAAGATGTTCAGATAATCCATCCATCCATTCTCTTCTGCTTGTCCAGGGCTGGGTCGTGGGGACAGCAGCCTAAGCAGAGAAGCCCAGCCACCTCCTCCAGTAGTTGCTGCTGGAAGTCCATGAACGGTGGGACATTTGAAGTACATTGTGTCCCCGATGACACGTTTGGCATTATAGAGTTACATCTCAATGACCTCACCCCCCAGTAATGGGCAAGTCATCCCCAGACTCTGCTTCCACTACAGAAGGTGTGTCAGTGGGATTAAGGAGGTCCTCAAAGTATTCCTTCCACTGCCTTACTATATCCTTAGTTGAAGCCAGCAGCGCCCCACCTGCCATATAAACTGTGTCGCCTGATGATTTGCCAGAATCACTTCAAGACCATTAAAAAGTCTTTTTCCATGGCCTCACCAAACTCCTTCTACACCCAAGTTTTTGCTTAGGCCACAGCCCAATCCGTGTTCTGCTTGGCCTGCTGGTACTCACCACCAGGTGGTGACCAGTTGACAGCTTACCTTCTCTCTTCACCCCGCCCAGTGACTCCAAGAAGAGTGAGTACTCTGAACTAAGCGCAAACAACAGTCAGGATCCATTCCCCGGGCCGAACGTGCAGGGAAACAACCCTCTCATCCACCGGTGAAAACTCCAACATACAGGCAGCAAGCTGAGAGCAGGCACCTCCTCTGATTGGATAGAGGTCTATGAGAAAATGAGCATGCTGCTCAGCTGATCTCTGAGCTCAGTAAACTCTTTCCTGGTGAGTTTATAGTTTCAATCGCTGGTTTTAGGTCTTTTTGAATAAAACGTGATGCTCATTTTAGAAATTATGGTCCCATTAGAGTGAGAAAGGAGCAAGAAGCAGGGGAGGATTTAGGGCGGGGCTAAACAGTCATGGACACCTCGCTTCTAATGAAAAAAAGACAAAGTGATGGAGAAACAATCAGTTCGAGGTATCACTAATGGGACCTCGCTGACAAAGATGTGGCATCACGGTGAGCGTGTCCATCATTTCCACACAGTGTATGATTTCACTGTCCATCACCTGTTAACATCCTGACGTTCGGATATTTCTGCTTGTTTTGATCTTTTTATCATTTCTTGCTGAAGCAGTGTGTGGCTCCCCAAAGCTCAGCAGCTGCTGTGTGAGGCTTTTCCTGCAGATAAAACATGAAGCCCTGAATGCACCGATGTGGTGTTTCAGACTCTCACAGAGGAAGATAAATGAGGTCAGATGGAGAATGGAGAGATTTATTTCCCTCTGCAGTGTCTGCATGTTCAGCAGCCTCCTCCTGTTGTCTTGGAAACCTGCAGAATGAGACTCAGTCGCCCCCTGCAGGAGACAACATGTCCTGACAATGAAGCAGGTCATTTTAATAAAACACACAATTCACCCTGTTATTCATAGTCACTGAGTACTGATTGGTTCATAACTAGAAGTTTGATCTATTCAAAATGAACTCTGCATGCAGGCTGCAGACACTGAAGTGCTTCTGCTCTTTTTCTATTTTATTGGTCAGTTTTTCAACACATGCCGCTCTGAACTTTTCCAAAATGAACCTCACTGAGCTGCACGTGAGGACAAATGAAGTAAAACTTCTTTAACCTGCAGTCTTGAATGTCTGATTCCTGTAAGAACGGCTTATTCTAGTGAACTAACCCTGAACTAAAACTAGTTTTTAAAACATTTAAATTAGTAACATAAAGCTTGACTTTAACAACAACAAAAAAAAGATCTGAAACAAGAAGGAGTAATATTGTATTTTGTATGTATTAATTTTGTTTTCTTTTTTTTAAAAATGTATATGTTAAGAAGTTTGTAGTGCAGTAAAAACCAGATGAGGGCAGCACGATAGATCTTTAATTCCACAAACATGATGTAGGAGCAGGTGATGGATAATACTGTAGGTACTGATCTGTAAATAGCTGGACATGCGTAACTTGACCTTATTAAATAATATGATACTACAGTATATTTCTGAGTAACCAGGTGTCTCATCCTCTTTGTCCTGACACTTTCTTTAACCTACTAGGACCCCATGTCATCATATGGTGTCTTGACTTTGGCTTTACTGCACCTGGTACTTCATTCTGCTCAATATTGTTTAATTTTTATATTAAGCCATATTGTTGTGCTGCAAAATAAACCCACTGTCTCTATCTGAGGACTTTTTTTATTTAAAAGTAACACCCATGTAACAAAATCAAACTTCCTGTTTATAGAGGAAGCTTAGATATCAGGTCCAAGCTCAGGTCTCAGGACAGAAAGAAATAACACATTTTGGGGTCAACTTGAGGGAATGTCAAAGGTCAAATGTGACATATTTGGCTGCAGACTATGATATTTAATATCCTTAGCATAATTTTCTATATGCTGCCATTACAAACAAAGGCAGCAGAATATGAAACTGGTTTAAAGACATTTTATAGAATTTTTATCTTATTTAAGCTTGAAGAAGAGGTCAGATGCCAAACTATATTTTGTAATAAAGCAATCAAAGTACTAAAATAAACATGTCCAATCCAGATTTTTACAAAGCCCATTTAAAACAACAAAGTCCTGTACAGGAAAAGGAGGTTTACAATAAATAAATAGAAAATATACACATATCAAAAAATATATCGAAAGATCACAAAAATAGATTATATAATAAATACCTACAAATACCAAAACTCTGTGTGCACGATCAAGTAAAACTGCACATTTTCAAACAATAAAAACTCAAAGTTAAACTGAAGAAACCATCAGAAAAGGAACTGAAAAGATTTTACACTGATGAAAACAAAACTCATGAAAAACAAAGTAAAAAGAACTCCGGTCTAAACTTCATGTGTTCAGTCTGTGTGAGTGCTTCAAGTCCTTCATTGTTTCTGTTCACTGACCTGAGTGTGTGTCTGTGTGTGTTTCTGTTGGTCAGCAGCATTCCTGATAAATTCTACTGCTCAGCAACACAGAAACACACACATTTATCTTTGTTTCCAAGTGAGGACACTGGACACGCTGCACTGCTAGGACCATGTTAAACTCACTCATGTGAACTCAAAAATAAAAATAATTTCTCGCATACTCCAAAGCTTTTTATTAAAAAATGGCTCAAAGCATTTATTCTTTCAATTCAGTTCAATTTTATTTATATACTCAAATCACAACAGTCACCTCAATGCACTTTATATTGTAGGTGAAGACCCCACAATACTACAGAGAAGGCCCAACAGTCAAAATGACCCTCTATGAGAAAGCATTTGACAACAGTGGGAAGGAAAAACTCCCTTTTGACAGGAAGAAACCTCCAGCAGAACCAGGCTCAGGGAGGGGCAGTCATCTGCTGTATATCCAATGATTAAATGCAGAGTGGGGTATAAACAGAGTGAAAAAAGATGAAATTCTATTCTAGATTTAACAGGGAGCCAATGACAAGAAGCCAATATGGGAAATCTGCTCTCTCTTTCTAGTCTAGTCTTTCTATTATTGACTACAGAGTTTTTTTAACCTTAAAATCAGAGACACCGCAGGTAGTTAAATGAAGGAGGACAGGTTAAATCTATGTAGAACGCCGTGTACCACCTGATGACTGTGGAGAAAAACAGTTTGTTTTTTCAAAAACTGTAGAAATAAAACAGTAAAATATGTGAACCTTGTCACTGCTGGAGGATGAGTGGTGATATGTCTCCTGACCATCTGTGGTTTCTTCTGATGTGGTAACAGATATGAGGTCAATAATAAGCCCACAGGTTAAACTGATTTAAGTGTTATTTATTTGGGGGATCAACTGAACTCTAAAAACAAGTTTGATATTTGTTACAAATACTACCTGCAAGCAAGAAAGCAATAACTAAGAATAAAGAATATCCAACAATCTTTGAAATAGTTCAGGCTGACCTCTGAGAGTCGAGACCGTGAGGTTTGAAAAGTGATGCAAAAATGGATTTAATACCTGGCTAAATATATGAAAACCTTTATTTTTTCTGTGTGTTATGACTGCTATTACCATTTCTTTCTGTGGAGAGAGTGACTGTGGATCTTTGGATTTGAATAATGGGTTCTTCTACTTTCTGGAGAGGCTAATCTACAAATGTGACTTACGAGGATCTTTCATAAGAACAATGATGGACACAAATGAGCTGAGGACCTTTTGCAGTGATGTGACCCATTCTGACCACTGGATGCATCTCAAAGTGTGGCTGATGTGTGTGAATCAAATGCAGATCCTGTCACAGACCTGCCTCAGATCCCATCTCTTCTTGTTTCTGTCACTTGAAGCTTTCTTGGCTGGATGTACGGGAAACCTTCCCTAAGCTGTCGCCTCACATTGATTAAGGCAGGAAGGAAGCAGTGAATATGTGAAATTTAAAAATATAGCTTTAATGTAGTAGAATGAAATTCTACCTTTATGACCCACCAGAGGGCGACATCCAGTTAATTAAAAAGGTTTTCAAAGGTCAGCTTCAATCTGGTAATCAGAACTGAGCAGACATTAAAATATGTCTTTATAGCACCTCTGTTATGTTTGGTTGACAGTAAAAACAAAACAACTGGATTTTTATTTCTAAGAGTTCGTCGAACTTTCAGACAAACCTGAAGAATTTGATTTGAACAGAATTTATTCAAAACCTTCTGATATTAAAATTTAAGACCTCAAAACTTAAACTCAGTCAAAAAACAAACCAGCTGGAAGCTGAACCTGAACCTTCACTCAGTCCTCTGAAGGTCTGATGTGAAGTGTGGACCAGTGAGCGTGTCCTCACAGAGCCAGAGAGACCAGAGCACGCACGCACACACAAACACACACACCCGCGCCTACATGCACACACGCCCCAGCAGTGTCGGCATGGATCAGTGGTCTGTCGGAGGCGACTGCAGGGTAAGTCCATGTTCTGCTTTTCTCTAGTTCTTCTTCCCTGTGTGACATCATCATGGCATCATCTACCTGTGTGTCCTCTCTCTAATCATGTGACTGATCTGATGTTTGATCTATGAACTGGTTTGATGATGTAGTGAAATGTAAGGAGATGTAAAGAGTAACCCCGCCCTCCTGTGATTGGTTGATGTTGTTTACACAAACAGAAAACAAGCAAGCATGAGTTACTGATGTTTACTGATGATGTCATGTTTGTTTATAGTTTTCTATCAACAAAGAAAAACAAAAACTTGTTTTTCTGCTGTTTGTGTGTCTGTGTAATGTTAACTGCACACACCGTAGCTTCTCATTGGCTGCCCAGTTGAACACATGACCGATGGCAGCTCAAACTATTGCTGTGTTCATGTCGTCTGGTTGGAGTGCAGCAGAGCTGAGCTGCTCAGCATGGCAGCCCACACTGACACTTTAACCTCTCACCCGAGCAGGCTGCAGGTCCCACCTGCCTTAAGTCAGCCATGACCTTGATCAATACCAGTTTGCACACCAGACTAACATATCAACAGATAATGCAGCTATATATAGCCCTCCACACGGTTTAACACACCTGGATCCACACAGTCTCATACACCTGGAACCACACGGTCTAACACACCTGGATCCACCCGATCTCACACACCTGGATCCACTCGATCTCATACACCTGGATCCACATGGTCTAATACACCTGGATCCACACAGACAATCCACTCTGAAAATAGCTCGACTTTTCTTTAACACACCGAAGCTAAAAAAGGGCAGCTGAGCCTCTCAACTTTTTGTGAAATAAGTTTATTTGAGGAACATTCGCCAAGATAACGTAGGCGAGTTTGTGCCATTAAGACTTTTAGGTTTTTGAGGGTGTATTGTTCAGCATCTGGATGCTTGATGTCATACAGCTGTGGATGCTGGGTTTCCCTCTGTGCTAGCTAACTCTGTGTTTATCAGCACAAACACTTTAACATTGGTCATAACTCGAGGACGATGTGACCTGGATGTTAGAATCCACACCATGCACACTGTTCAAGTTAGAGCCAAAAAACGTCATACGGTTGTTCACTGAATTTACTACAACAGCACTTTCACACACACTGTTTCCTATCTCAGGGACTTTGTTTTGAAAAGTTACAGCTCATCAGTAACGTCCTGTTTATATTACTGTTGCTTCAGGGCTGATGGTGGTTGGTTCCTGCTGGTTAGATGAGTCATCATCATCATCATCATCATCCAGAACCAGAACCAGTCAGAACCAGCAGGATGTTCAGGTACACGCCTCCCTGGCAGGTTCTGTGTCACAGTCTGGACCAGGAGACCAAGGTAACACACAGACACACACACACACACACACACACACACACACACAGACACACACAGACACACACAAACACACAGTTAAGGGTTGGTTAAGGGTTTAGGACAGGTCGTGCTCCCTCAGTGCCCCCCGTTTCCAAAGATACCTGCAGCAGACTAAGTAGTATAGTTAAAGCCCAGCTGAAGCTTCGTGTGTGGAGAAGAAGCAGCTGGTTGTGGTGGTTGAAGGTGATGCTGTCAGGGGGCGGAGCTTTGTCCATGAAAGCATTTTTAAACTCATGACAGGAGCAGCTGAAATTCATCATTTTCTTCAGGGACATCTGAGGGATTCAGACAAAGCTGTGATCAGATCCCAGACCTGCTCAGTCACAGAAACACAGCTCAGACTGGCCTGAAGGGGCGCGGCCTGTCTGAGGGGGCGGGGCCTGTGAACAAGCAGTCACAGACGAACTTTGGCACATCAGTCACTGGTTCATCAGGCTGCGCGGCAGGCAGGAAACTGATCAGAGGTAAGAAATCAGCTCAGAGAGCAAATTTACCTCAAAAAATTAATCAAATTGATAATCAATAACATTTATGATCAATAATCGTGATCAAAGGATGCTGGTGAAACTGTGAGAGTCACTTTTCATCCACCATGTAAAGAAGAGAATTTATTGATGACCTTTGCTGCCTTATCAGTAGTTATTGATCAGTCACATGACCTGGGGTCCATCACAGCAGGAAAACACCTGAAACACAAAGTTTCACAGGTCAGGAAGGACACCCCCTCGACCCAGCGCCGCCTGATCAGGTTTGATCACATGACCTGTTTCAGGGTTTCTGGGAAGTCTTCAAACAGTCAAACATGTTATCAGCTGACAGCAGCAGTTCGTCTGCAGGAGGGGCAGCTTATCAGCCCCCCTCAGACAGGAGGAGAGCTCTGAGGCTGACGCACCTCTACTGCCCCTCTTATGCTCATCTAATGCCCCTCTTATGCTCCTCTAATGCCCCTCTAACACTCTTTAAAAATTCAGGAAAAAACAGAATAAGGAGCGCTGAATACCTGCACAGGTGTCACAGTGAGGGGACAAACTGAGTGAGGAAGCTGTTGCTGCAAACGGGTGTTTTCTATCTGAAGAAACTCAGTCTGAATCTGCAGGTTTCAAACACCTGAAGCTCCTTTGGGGGGAAACGGCTCAGGGAGTTTCCAGGATTTTTAAACAGATGGGAAATCAGAATATTGACTGGAAATCAATCTAGTGCAGGAAGCTGATCTGTGGGCTTGTGTTTGGCTCTGTGCCCTCTTGTAGAAGGTGAATGGCTGACAAACAGGTATGTGTTAAATAACTAATAGATGAAAGAAAACTTTAGACCAGGGGTCAAATAACAGGCCCGGGGACCCGGCAAAGGGTCCGGCCTGTTCCACTGGATGGCTGTACAGTGTGAAAACTACTTGGATGTCACTGCCTTTGATTAGTCAGTCTCCTGGGTCTGATGGCAGCTTTAACTCCCAGGAAATCTTACTTCTGTTCAGTCTCACTGAGATCTGTGAACAGTAATGTCCTGTAATGCTGCAGCTGGAGATGACCTGAATACTGCTATCCACCAGGTTTCCCCAGAGATGCTCATCAAAGAGACACAGAAACACTCAGCAGCACAAAGATGAAAGTTTAACCTCCAGGTGGAATCCTCCAGTGTATGCTCTCTCTGTGTAACTTTAACACTCAGAAATGAGCTTCAGCTCGTCACGCTGACAGCTTCACTTTGTGTTTTATGACTGCGTTTGAACCTTCAACCAGCTGCAGGTTTATGATTCTTTAACCTTCACATTTATCTGATGCAGCTCTGATTTCTACATACCACACTGAATTTTATCTCCAAGCTGTTTATATATCGGATGATGGATTAATTATTAATTATTGCTTTCCCATAACGAGTCACATGACCTCGGTCACTTTCCTTTATGAGTGTCACTGTAAACGTTATCACTGATCCATCAGCACTGAAAAACTTTGCACACATTCCTCACATTTCTCTGAGTTCATTTTTATTTCCTCTAAACCATAAAAAGCTCAGACTGGTTGAAACATGCAGCTCTTCATGCTGGAGGTCAAACGTGTGGCCCGCAGCCCTGAACCAGACCATCAGTGGGATAAATGTGGCCCACTTGGTGACTTTACAAAGAGCAAAACCTACAGGAAGTCACTGAAGCTGACCTGTTCTGCTTCTCCTCACTTCCTGTCCTCCCATGTTCCAGTGGCGAACGTTCATACGAAACATGTTTCTGAGAGTGCGTGTTCAGTGATCCCTGTGAGACAGACGTTCAGGCTGCTACGAGCATTCAGCGTTTTAAAATGGTCTGAGTTTTATGGAGCTCATAAATGTCATTATATGGTGACAGCGCTCACTTTGAGCGCAGCAGCTCACCCACCTGCTCCATCAGGTTTTAAGTTTTCCAAATCTCTGCTATTCCAGGGAAGCTGGATTTTCAGCTGGGCTGATGGTAGCAAGTGAGGCCTCTCTACAAGTTGTTCCTACATCCACCTTTGAACAGAAACATACACACACTGTATTCAGCTCCCACTGACTGACAGTGGGTTTTAACCAGCGGCTGTGACCTGCGTGTGACCTGTGTGGAGTTCCTGCGGTCCTCTCTCAAATTCAGGCTCAATGGTGATGGATCTGAGACGTTTTCTAATCAAGAATGAGAAATTAAGTCTTTTAGTAGGTTTATACTGTGTTTTCATAGCCTCTGCACTGGTCAGATGAGGGGTCAGAACTAACACTGCTTTACCTCAGTGGGCTTCCAGAAGCTGGCCAATCAGAAAAAAGTCCAACTTTTCTTTTTCTTCCTCCTTTAAGACATTTCAGGCTGTTGGTTCATTAAATGTACGGTTTTAGGATCTTTTATCGTGGTTTTACTGGTCACCCAGTTGAGATCAGACTGGTTTGTAAGTAGCCTTTTAACTAGTGTGACACCATATTGAATCCTTGTGTGGACTCTGGTTCCCAAGATGCATTGCAGATTGGGTCATTGTGGTCTTGCTATGGGGACCCATAATCTTACATTTCTGTTTGTATTGCAACCAGTCAGTCCTCCATGTTGATTCCTGTTACTATAGAAAACCACTGTGCTATGGCCTGTTGCCGTCTTCTGTAGTTGCCACAGTAACCATCCACTCCTCTTCTTCCTGTTGTTTCAGAGACTCTTGGCGGGCAACCATCGGGATGTTTTGACTCTTCCAACTTCTCAGTCATCGAGCTCTGTTCATCAGCATCAGTCAGAATCTCCGCCACCTGCTGGCTCCTCCACTCCCCCTGCAGCCATGGACAGCACTCCAAAGAGGTGGGTGCTGAAGCCTCTGTCCCCCCTGCTCCAACCATCAGACCTGCGCACCATTGCTGGAACTGCCCCAGACCTGGATACCCTGGACTCTGCCCTTAGTAGCATCTCGGTGTCTCGCAGTCAGTCTTCAGTAGTTGTCTCCTCCATGCAGGGTGGCGGGTCAGAGGACGTAGTGGTTCAAGCCCGGCAGATCGCTGTGTCAGAGGATGGAGGGAACTCCAGCGATGAGTGGCATCCCAGCAGTCCCAGCAGCAGCTCTGGTTCTCACTGTGGGTTTTACTCCTTTGTGGAGGATCCTGCGAGTCCTGAGGCTGAGTTGAATGAAGCCTGGATGGTCTCACCCCAGCGGCAGGCTCAGCTGGCCACCCTGAAGGAGGAGAAGGGCTTCAAATTACAGACCTATACCAGCAGCAGAAAGCCTGAGAGTCTGTTCTCAGAGAGCAATGGAGACTTGCAGTACAAAGTGGATACAAACAATGGAATCAAAGTGGTTGATAAGGAAGAGGAGAAGGAGCTTCGTAAGGAGATCATTCGCACACAAGCCCCCAAGAAGAACACAGTGTTTCAGGACAACCTGAGCCCTCAGGAGGATCTGAGCCAGTCTACAAACAAACTGATAGAAGGTTTCAGTTTAAGCTACAGCCCAGTCAGTTGCAGAGCAGAACCCCCTCAGCCCACTGAGCACGGAACCATCAACAATGAGCAGATCAACTTCAACGCGGTCCGACAACAGTTTCTGAAGATGGAACAGGATAGGCTGAAGGCTCTCCTCAGTCCTCTGAAGTCCCAAAGAACACACCTAAAGTCATCTTTGCAACCAGATCCCAATGTAATCCCACCAAAGAAGGTGGAGACATATGAAAGGGTGGAGCTGAGTAATGATACAGCACAGTTTAAACCACCTGAAGAAGATGAGACATATCCACAGAGAAAGGTGATGTTGTTTCGGACTGAGGAGAGTCTGAGCAGGCAAAGCAGTGTGTTCGATGACATGGACTCTGAACTGGAGGAGCTATCAGGGGAGGTGGGCGGTGGCTACACCAGCGATGATAACGTGTTCAACAATAACATTCAGCAGCAAAACAGAGCCTGCAAATCCATGAGTGCCTGTGAGACCCCAATTGAAAGAGAGATCCGGTTAATTCAGGAACGTGAGGAGAACCTGCGCCGCTCTCGAGGCCTGAAGCTTAGTGACAGTTGGGGAGAGATAGTTGAGTTCAAAACCAAACGTTTACAGCCGCGACCGATGCAGATCAGAACCAAAGAGAAGACACGAGTGAGCTTCGTGGTCCAGAGAGAGATCCAAAACGATAACCAAGTTAAGGGGGAACCAGACCAGCTAGATCCTCCACAGGAGATCACGGAGACCAGAACGGAGCCTGACCCACCAAACAAGGACCACTGGGCAGAGGAAAATCCTCAGTCTGAGTCTGAAACAGGTGAAACCTTCCCATCTCCTTGCTGCCCTCATCGACATGCCGAAGAGCACAAATTCAGCCAGATTAGTCCAGTTCCCTCCTCTGTCACCGAGACAGACTCTGGCATTCAGGAGAGAAGACGTTTCCACCAGGATCGAGTATTTTCTTTTTCCTCTTCTGCCTCCCCAACATTGACACCTCAAACTGAAACAGCCCCTCAATTTTGGAGGGAAAACCTGGAGTCTGGCAGCCTGCAGCACAGAGGAAGAGGAGCTCCAGACTTCATTGAGAAAGAAATCGAGGAGGCTCTAAAACGAGAGCAGGAGTTGAAGGAGCTGAGGGACTCCAGGGAGGAAGCCAAACAGCAGCTGTTCTCGCCAGCTCCTCTGGTGGAACAAGCAACCCAGATGGCTGTCAGTCAGTTCTACCCCCCAATAAAAACAGGTACGTACTGCTGATAAAAATCACGGCAAAATGAGGAACTGCCCCAGAAGCCCAGAGGCTGTCAAAGGCTTCTGGTTCATGGTGTTTTCTCTTTTATCCTCCCACGCAAAATAAAAAGTGGGAGGATAGTGCTGTCATACTGTCCGTCCATCCGTCTGTGAGCTTTTACAGTTCCAATCAAAACCACAGGAGCTGAGCCATGAACTCTGGCATATTTGTTCTTTACTCTTCAATGATGTGAGCCCGATATTGATATTCCTGGATGTTTAGTACTCTTTGTACACTGGCTGTATCTATCTAAAGAGGATTTCTGGCTGCTAATACTATGATAATATATGCTAATGAGATGCAGCCTCTTTCTCATGCCTGGTTGGCTTAACCTAATCATGTGATCATATTGTGCTGTGTTATTGGCTATACCTACATTATTGATTGAAATGGAGGAAGTGGGGATTCCTCATATCTATCAGCTGACCTCGGTTCCTGAACAGCTGGCAGTAGCTGATAGTGGGAAAATTCCAGGTAAAGAGCCAGTCTGTTTATAAGAATGTAAGTTCAATATGGTTGCACTGTGTTTTGTACATGATTGCTCTATGATTACAGTGATGTTATA
Source organism: Bujurquina vittata (assembly GCA_015106715.1). NCBI lineage: Eukaryota > Metazoa > Chordata > Actinopteri > Cichliformes > Cichlidae > Bujurquina > Bujurquina vittata. The sequence continues at coordinate 15,509 of VUQK01039378.1, forward strand.
CATATTGCAATGATATCAGCAGATTATAGATGAAAGTTTAGGGAAGGCCTACAAATTAGGACAGCGTTTCTGTTATGAAATGGGGTTGTAATGTTATCCCGACTTCTAAATTTATTTAATGTTTTCATTAATTGCAGGATGATATCCCCATCAGGGATGGGTCATGTCTGAGCACTCTGATTATGTGTTAATGTTCTTTGGTCTTTCCAAATCTAGTTCTGGCAGCTTTTTCCTCTGTTTAGATTTTGGTCCTTTTAGGAAAGACTTTACATAAACTTCAGCCACTTGGGACCAAATAGAGTTTCTGACGCTGTTTTGTGGAGGTCGGCACCACTCAGACAGCTGTTACTTCATGTTTGCACCACAGACATTTTTCAAAGAAGTGGATGCAGTCAGCACTGTACCAACTTCATATGACTTTGGTAGCCAGAAGTGACTGTGTTTGTTGAGAAGGCTGTCCTCTAAAATGATTTACCCATAAAACTAAACGGATTCAAACCTATTTTCTCTTGTTTGTCTGTGATGTTTCAAAAATGTGTTTGTAACCAAAAAGATACAAGATATCTTCTTCCTGTCAACCAACCAATCCTATGTTTCAGAAAATGGAGGAGAAGCTTCTGGCACATTTAACATAATGAAAGAGTCCATGTTAACCAAACCAAGTGAAAGAGAAAGGAGCGTTTCCTCTCTGGAGAACTGGCTGCTTCCTTAGACTGTGGTTCAGTTTGTGAGCTTGATGTTTAGGAGTGACTCACACGTGCCTCTCTGAGGCTGAATATTCACTGAATACATTTCAGAATCAGTTCCAGCTGATCAGGACTGAACCTACCTGATCACATCAGCGACTCAGAAAAGTTTATGATGGTCTCCACCAGGAGGCCTGAAGTCAAACACTGTTTCTCCTCAGTGTTCAGCAGCTTAAAGCTAACAAACGCCCGTCTGTGTTGCAGCAGCATCAGCTTCACTTGGTCTGAAGGATAAACTCACTAGACTATGTTGAGTCTGGACAGATATGGAGGGAAAATGTAGCTGAACGACGAAGCACCGTGTAATGCTGGTTTGAGCCAATGCGTTGATGCATTTACTGCAGCGGTAAAAACTGCAAAGAGGCCCACCGGCTCACATCCCATTTGGACCTTTTATTTGATCTGCTTCACTTTCATCCACCACTCAGCTGAAGCCACTAAAAACAACTTGGTTAGGTTTAGGAAAAGATGGTTTTTGGGTTGAAATACACTGCTTCAGCTGTTCACTGAAATCTCAGTGATGCTTCAACATCAGGCCAACTGACCAAAGGTTAAAGAAACCAATTCTGATATTTTCAAATAATCAGCATGTTTCAAACCTTTGCTATCTTCAGCTCACATAAATGGAAATATCCACACATAGAAACAGTGACCCGGGGGCCACATTTGGTCTCAACTGGTCTCCAAGAAGAGTTGGGATGCTGCGAATACGTAAATTACAATTGAGTGATTTAAAGATAATTTAAAGGTTTTTTTTAAACAGAACAAAGACAAATGAAATGATAAACAACAGAAAACAACACAAAGAAAAGGTGCAAGGCTCTCGTGGATCTACACTCAGGGTAAACAGGATGTTATTCTGTTTCCTGCAGATCACATTATCATCAGTTTGTAGTTCTCGGCTTTGGTTTCAGGCTGCAGTTCCTCTGATGTCCACTTGGTGCTATTGTGATCAGATTTTCACTTTGTTAAGAAGGACTTTTTTACTCTTAAGGACTCAGTTTGTGATGTTCTGACTTTAGTTCAGCAAATAACAACAGGCAGGGGGGCAAACTGGGGCGAAAGACCCAGCGATCAGAGCAGAGTGACTCTGGGACAAACGGAGCTGCTTCTGCTGCAGTTTTAAATCTCTGCAGTCTGAGGAAACTTAACACGGTTTGAAGATGATCTGCAGGCAGGAAGCCAAAATAAATTTACCAAAGCCCGAAGAGTCTGGAGCACAGGCTGTTCGTCACATAAAAATCAGAGAGAATCAGTAACTTAATGAGCGGAACGATCAAAGTCCAGCAGAACGCTGAGTTTCACTTCATGTCAATCAGTTACAGCCACACTAACCACCAAAGCCACAGCAGAGCATCAGAGCAGACCGAGCGCTCAGCAGATTCCTTCCTGTCATTCAGTGAATGCCAACATGAGTCTGAGTTCAAACTGTGCTGCCAAAACATCACAGCAACTCGGCCTCATGGCAGACATGAAGAACCAGGTACACACTGTATATAAAAGATGGACATAACCTCTGTGACGTCACCCACTCATTTGTGAAGTCTCAATTTTTAGTGGTTTAGCTGCTACCTGCTACCTTGGTTATCAGTTTGCATCTGCAGACTGTACAGGAGCATCACACACCTGCTAATCACTGACATCCAATCCCAGAACAGTCTATTAGTCCAATGAAACCACAGCTGCTATATTATTAGTCAGATAATGGCATTAAAACGCTCCACAGGCTCCAACACCACAAACTCAGTCCAGTTCAGGGACTCCAGATTGCTGAGGTGAAGCCTAGCAGACAGCTGGCAGCTACAGCTGCCTGTGTCACCATCCACCTGTCAGTCATCGAGGCCATGCCCCTAATGATGCGCAACAACAGGTGAGCGTTGTTGTTTTTGGCAACCACTTTAGTTTTAGTCTTATTCTTTTGGACGAAAATGATTCTTAGTTTTAGTTAGTTTTAGTCAACAAAATCTCAAAAAAGTTTTAGTCAGTTTTTAGTAAACTTTAGTGTTTTCCAGCAAGTTTTAATAATAATGCCTTACACTTATATAGCGCTTTTCATGGTACTCAAAGCGCTTTACAATTTCATGCACTATTCATTCACACTTGGTGGTAAGCTACTAATGTAGCCACAGCTGCCCTGGGGCAGTCTGAAGGAAGCTGTGGGTGCTAATCCGCTCCTACGGCTCCTCCGACCACCACAGGACACATTCACACTTAGACAATGTGGGTTAAGTTTCTTGCCCAGGGACACAATGACAGCATGCACTCAGACAGGGACTCGAACCGACGACCCTTCGGTTGCAAGGAGAGCACCTATCCACTGCGCCACTGCCACACGCAGCGCCACTGCCACCCGCAATCCACAGTTAATCCACAGTTATCGCCGTCTCCCTAGACAATGCATTCAGTTTTCCTTGAAACGGGTTATATTGAAAGTAAGTCCATAGATCTTTTCTTGGTTTGCGTCCCCTTCGTGCACCGTCCAGCGTCTGCCATGGTCTATCAGTGATTAAAATAATGGAGGTGAAGCACAATAGGCAGACAAGTCATGCATTTTGGATGACTGAGGGAACATCCATTAACCTTCTTGTCTAGTTTCATCTTGTCAAAGAAAACTCACAGACTTCTCAGCATGTTTTAGTCATCAAAGAGCCATGTTTATCTCATCATCGTCTCATCATCATCATGAAAAAAAGGGTCATCAATGAAATAATTTCGTCCTTGTTAACAAAAACAACACTGCAGGTGAGCTATAAAGCATCCTCCCCCTGTACAGCTGCCATGAAAGGGAAATTAGCTCCAGAGACCAAAGAAGTTTCTGTATCAGGCTGTAAACATGTTTATTTCTGCTGGAAAGTTTTAACATGAGAGTCTATGGGGACTGGTGCACTGTGGCGCCTCTGCTGGACACCAGAGGAACTGCAGCTATTGGTACTTTGATGTCTTTGGTTAGAGCCATATTTCCACCTTAAAATGATCACAAAGAAAACCTCCTTATTCACCGTAAATGTGGCTTTCTGGTTACATTTTTCATGTTACCTTTTAAATGATATTAAAATATGATATTGGAGGAAACAGCTGCTGATGACATCATCATCATCATCTGTTTTTTAGAGAAAGCAGTCAGCGTGTCGGCTCCTCGTCCCTCCCTCCGTCTGCCTTCCATCTCCTTCATCACAGCTCAGCCCTGGACCTCCTCTTCGCCCTCCCCCTCCTACGCCATGGCACTCCGGTCACCCTCCCTGACCATGCGAGGTCTGACGGAGACTCTGCTGCAGGACTTTGAGGACTATCGAGCCAAAATGAAGCTGGAGGAGAGTGCAGTGAGTATTCTTGCTCTTATTTTGTTAGTTTTCACAGAGTTACAGCCTCATCCCAGCACACAGAGATTCTCTAAATCTTCTGATGATATCATTACTGTTGAGGAGATTAGGGCTGCAATGATTCCTCGAGTAACTTGAATGATTCAATTCTAAAATATCCTCGACACAAATTTGTTGCTTCGATGCTTCGTGTAAGTGGAGTGTTTCACCCACATTAGGAATCATATGGAAAAACAACCCTTTAACAACGACTGGATCATCGCTGACACGTTTTTCCACACCTCCACTGCTCTCTACAATGGCCTTGGGCCTTCCTGTTTGTGGGTGTGTCTTTGCTGTAAGTGAATAACGAGGGAATTCCTGTAATTGACCAGTGGGTGGAGCACAGGAATTGTAAAGTTAGCTCAAAATCTCTGTCTCCTTCTTCTACTGGTGCTTGCCACAATATTTTTAATGCTTTAATCCCTGATTAGCGACTAAAAAAAGATTTAGGAGACGGTGAGCTCAGGTGGAGTGAAAGGAAATGTTTTTCTTCCAAACCAGCAGCGCTTGTTCCTGTAACCACCATTAAACCTTTACTGGGAAACGGCTGGAGGTCTTTCATCAACCACCTGATCAGCAGCATGAAGAAAAGGGAACTTTGAAGTTAAAATATGCAGATGAACTGTTAATAAGACAAAAGTATTTATTCGATTACTCTATGAAATAATCGATAGAATATTCGATTACTCAAATAATCGATAGTTGCAGCCCTAGATGAGCTCTTCACAGACTGCACAGTTTAATGCTGAGGAAAACTATTCTGAAACTGTTCAACAGCTTTCTGCAGATTCTGAACCTCAGCCCATCTTTACTTCTGAGAAACTCTCTGAGGTGCTCTTCTTAGACCAGGTCATGTCACTGAGCTGTTACCAGTGAATGTTCCTCCAGCAGTTGATCACTCAGTGGTGCGCCATGCTGAGGTTGTCTTGCGCTTTGATGAGAATTTCACCTGTTCGCTATCAGAACTCTTCGCTCACACTGCAATAAGCAAGCAGGCGCACACTGATACCAGACACTGAAATATTGTTTTCTCTTGCTAGATCGCTACACTATAGTATTATTTCACCGCAATTTGCAATCTACCACCGGGCATGGCCAGTTTCACTCACATGTGCATGCGCGAGCTCACAACGGTTCTGTTCACGCTTGGTTTTGCAGGGCTACAGAAAACAAAATGGCAACCAGTGGGAAAGTGAGGGGGTAACAGAGGAAAATAGAAAATTAAAGGACAATTCTGGGCTTCCTATTAAACATAAAACCACAGAAGCTGTGAGAGGCCTTGGAGAAAAAACTACAGTGCTGCACAGAAATGATTGCCTTCGTAGTTCATGGCTTGCATTAAAAACATGATAGTTCATGCTCACAACGTCCACAGCGTCCCAACTTTTGTGGAACTGGGATTCTAAAATGTCACAATAATGACTGTGTGTGTGTGTGTGTGTGTGTGTGTTTGCAGTATGCAGGGATCCAGCTGGTCGATGACGTCAATAACGAGGTACCGTACCCTCATGCATCCTTAACTCCTATGAATTCTTTTCTCCTTCTTTCCTTTCCCCCTTTTTATTCTTTGGTCCCTGGTGACTTTAATTTTTCCTTTCTGGAAAACTTTTTCCTTGACACTTTATCTCTTTGACTCCTTGTTTCTTAACCTCCTTGTCTCCTTGTGTCTTTGCCTCTTTAACTCCTTATCTCTTTGACTCCTTGTTTCTTAACCTCCTTGTCTCCTTGTGTCTTTCCCTTTTTAACTCCTTATCTCTTTGACTCCTTGCCTCCTTTTTTCTTTGCCTTTTTAACTCCTTGCCTTCTTGTCTCTTTGACTCCTTACCGCCTTGTATCTTTGGCCTGCTTTCAGGTTGTGGAGTCGACTCGGGTCACTCGACATAAAAACCAGCGAGCTCTGCTCTGGGAGGCCGGACAATTTGCCAATCAGGGAAACCAGTGAGACCACCCGATTCAAAACTAGGACCAGACCTGCTCCAGGAGCAGGGCAAAAGGATCCTAAGAAGACTGGACTGACTCCTTCTTTCAGCAGAGGTCCAGTGGATTTTAAAGTTAGACTTGCCAACAGAAAAGGCTGCTGCTGATTGGTCGTTGATGAATGCACCGCCTCTCCTCATCCAATCAGCTGTGGGTTGCTTAGAGCCTAAGACAGAGACAACCTGTCTGATTCATGTAGAGAAATAAAGAGTTCCAGTGTTTATCTGCAGACTTGTAATCTGATGCAGCAGCACAGGAAGTTTGTTTTCATGATGCATCAAAAATAAAAATGATTTTCAGTCCTCGGATGTCCAGATGTCGTTTCACTTCGAGACATAAACATCTGCTAACAGCTGCAGCGTTATGGCAGGGCAACAGGAAGCTCAGGTTCACCTGCTTTTATTCTGAAAAACACCTGAACAGAGCAGCAGCTGGGTGCTGGTGTGAACTTTTACAGCTGCTGCACTGCAGACATGTTGGTAGTTCATCTGGGTGGTTATTTTAAAACTCCTGTCTCCATGTGAGTGTGAGAGAGTTGACTTTAACTTATATGAAAATCATCAAGTCAGATAAAAGCATTCAGTGTCTTTAGATTAGATTCAACTTTATTGTCATTGTACACAAGTATAGAACGACAAAGTGCAGTCTTTGTACCAAAACCTGCAGGTTTTAATGCAACTACACGTGCACAGAATTACACATAACAGCAGCATTAACGTCACCGTCTCTGGCTGCACATTTCACAGAAGTCATATGCAGAGAAACATTTGTGCTGCAGTAGCTTCCAGTCCAAAAGTTGGTTGTGGCTTCACTTTCAGCCCCGGAGGTTAATAGCTGGTTTGAAGAGAACTTCCTCCAGAAAGGTCTAGAAACAGGAAGTAAAGCCACGCAGAGCATGCCACACTCATCTTTGGGGAAAAAAAGGTTCACAGAAGTTTTTAGTACCTTTATCATAAAAACCTGCACATTGATCTACACCATGTTTCTTATCTGGGCTTGATTCCAGCTTCTTATTGCTTCTTTCTTTCCTTCTTGGTTTGGTTTGAGATGAAGCGCCTGCTGATTTCTTAGGTGCTACATCAATAAAGAAGAGTCAGCTGTTCAATTAGACTCACAACAGTCATCTCATGCTGATGCAATGACCCCACAACCCTACAGGCAACAGTAGGGAGGAAGAAATCTCTTTTGGAAAAGACCTCCAACAGAACCAAGCTCAGGGTGGAGAGAAGTTTCACAATAAAGGTCCATACTTCAGCCCATACAAACATAACACAACAGCTTAAACAAAAGAAAACAGACTCCCTTAGCACGTGATCTGTGCTCACATCACCTCAGGTAGACACTAACCCAGCTGTGCAGCTGCTCCACAGAAATGAAATTAACCTTTATTGTCATTGCACATTGTGCTTGTACATTTGCACAACGAAATTGGGTTACAGCCTCCCCCTCTTGGTGCCATTAATAGAAAGAATATGTAAACATTAATGTAATTGAAAAAAAATCAATAAACAATTTAAACGGGCATAAACATAAATTAAATAACTGTAGATATCCTATATACAAATTGAAAGACTGAAGCTAAAAAAAATTTAAAATAATTAAAATGATTAATTTATTGATTAGCTAGCTAATCGATAAATTAATCATTTTAATGATTTAATGAATTGAGAACTGACTCATGATTAACCAAACTGAACAAAGCAGCGGAAGCATCGAGTTCAGGTCCTAAAAAAGATACAAACAGGCAGTAAATAAAAACAAAAAACAAACTAGGGTTTAGGCAACTTTTTGTTGCCTGAAAGACTCGTTTCAGGGCTAAATGTTCCCGGGGCACACGAAGGCTCCGCGCAGTGCCCGTCATATAATCACCCGCTTTATTGAACAGAACTGATGTCAGAATGCTCACAGGGGTTATATTAATCTTTTCACGCAACTAAACACGTCTGTATAACACGCGGTTTATATAACGTCTCACCGTGAGGCAGGCTGAGCAGCGCTTCGAGGTGCTGTGAGTGTCAGGCAGCTGCAGAGGCACCCCTGGGGTCCTTGTACACTGTTTAATAGAGCGGTGTGTTGTTCGTAGTAGCAAATAAAATCCGCCGAATTCGAACTTCATTGCGCTGTTTCGGCGTTTTAATAACTCACGGTTCGTTTCACACTGTCACAAAAACAAGTTTAAAAGGGGAAAACGTCTGAGTTTCATTTTATTTACGTCGCAGGAGCTGAAAACCGTCAGGTGAGCTAACGCTAGAAGCTAACAGATGCGGTTCAGTGACTGAGTGCTGTATCCGAGTATTGTAACTGAGTACTGTATCCTGTACTGTAACAGTTCACTCTGGTTTCTGCTTGCAATGTGACTGATAACTCCTACTGATTGGTCCGTTCTCAGGTGACACATCTGCCCGTCCCCCGGCTTCTTTAGCGGAATCATGGAGCTGGCCTACGTGTGTGAGTGGGAGAAGCGTCCGAAGAGCACCCACTGCCCCTCCATCCCTCTGGTCTGCTCCTGGTCCTGTAGGAACCTGGTGGCCTTCACCACGGACCTGAAGAGCGAGGACGACGACAAGAGTACAGACACTCAGAAATACACACACATAGAGAAACACTGACATGCAAGGGCGTAGAAGTGAGTTTACTATTTGGGGGGGGGGCACATATCGGAAACCTGACAGATCCGTAAATACTGTGTAAATTTTGGGTAGAATGAATGCACCTGTCTCCAATACTGGGGGGGGGGGCATGTTTCCCCCCGTCCCCCCGGTTCCTACGCCTATACTTACATGGACACTCAGAAACACATTCACATGGACATTCATGCCGGGTTTCCATTAGGTAGGAAGTGGTGGCCTAGAGGAGAACAAATGGGTTCATCACTGAGAGGACCCTTCATTGTGGGCCCCTGAGCAAGGCCCTGATTCTGATTCCGGCCCCGCTCCCTACTTCCGGGCATTGAATTAGGTCAAAAACCTGCAAGCCGCAAGTTTGGGCACCCCAGCCCTATGTCACCAAACATGTTGTAATCATCTCAGTGTACTTCAAAAGGGTTGCTGTTTGCGCTAGGGCTGGGCGATATGGACCAAAAATAATATCACCATATTTTTTAGCTGAATGGCGATATACGATATATATACAATATATTTTTTTCTTTTCAAAAGGTATAAACAAAAAAGCATTTCTGGGTCACATGGGCACCTTTTTTTTAAACATTCAGTTGTAGATGTACATGAGAAATTGCTCAAAAATAGACTATTGGCATGTTTAAATAATAATGCTTCTCAAATAAATTAATGCTTTTTTCCTCATAA